>OU900106.1:0-109847 GCA_918026865.1 Phyllotreta striolata | reverse complement strand
TTCTTGAAATGACTGATTGGCTTACGCGAAGTTCAGCAGCAATCTGTCGTTACGAAATCCCATCTCTAATGCGATGAATAACAATGGATGCTTGAAATGTATTCAAATGTCTTCTAGCCATAATTTTATAGCAATTGCTAATACTAAATAACTTTAAAATAAAAATCTTTATCGTATTTTATAACCAAATTTAAGATTGGAAATAAGCGATATTTCATTAAAATTCAATATTTATTTCAGCCTAAGCGGTAACAAAAACAATTATGATAATCGGATTCTTATCGGATTCTTATCAGCAAGAGATATATTTTTATACAAGGTGAGTTTAAACTTTGTCAATCTCGAAATGTACGATGTCGATTTAAACCAAAAAAAAATAAAATTTTTAGGTGATCCCTAATTCATTTTGCTCAGTATACGTTGTTGTTGCATACGTTGTTGTTATTATTAATTTCCTTTTCAATTTCGTTTTTCAAAAATAATAATATTCAATAACTTCTAATTTTTAAGTAATAAATAAATGAGTTTCTTTTATACTTGGAAAATATTTCTAATGGGTTTATTTCTTAATAAATAGTGTCAACATGACGTCTATTACCCTAGCATAAGCAATTCACAAGCCGGCGTCCAAAACTACATAGTATTTTGTTGCTAATTTGTGCCGCAATAATTGATTTTGTTGCTCAAATAGTTCTTGCAAAAAACGCGGTTACGCTAGCGAAACATAGCGATATCTAAGAGTCCAATGAACCTACCGATACGAGACAAACGGCATATTTTGTTGCTATTTTGTTGCTTAGGGATAGCGGTATTAGATTTATCGAAATATTATCCCTTCGCGGGGGAAGTAACTACCCTGATCCCCGGAAAGAACGTGATTTTACCTATCTCGAGAACCAAAACAGCTAAGGATACGAGACAAACGGCATATTTTGTTGCTATTTTGTTGCTGAGGGATAGCGGTATTAGATTTGGTCAACTTTATCTATGGCCACACGAAATTTGAATTTAACTTTGCAAATTTGTATTCAGGCTTTATTTTAGATTATAAACAACTTTCTTTTATAAAAATTTTGTGTAAAATAAAAAATAATGGTACTTCTCTCTTGAGGTATTTTCATGTTTTCTTAATTTGGCAACACCCTGTAGATCCAATCTAAAATTTTTCAGTGTTATTCTCATTTTTAAAAGAAGCAAAAATTTTTATAAACAATGACTTTATGTCGTAAAATGAATAATAAAAATTTTTCTCCTATAGGCAACCCCATCCGTGGACACACTGTATATTTAATGCTAGAAATTATCAAAGCCTATCTCACGGCCTACCTGTTTATACCATTTAATATAAAATTTTACGCCAAATATAACCCGCCTACTTATAATAAATGTATAAAATGGCGAAAATTTCGAATATTTCGCTAGGGTTAAATTTTAAATGTTAACATATATACATTTTTGAAATGCCCATAAAAAAAGGAATCGATTGGTCAACTAATATATAGGGTGTCCCATTAAAAAAAAGGTATGTTTATATTATAACATAAACACTAAAAGTTTTACAAAAAATCCGAATAAATATTTAAAATCAGCGTAAAAAACTCTATATAGAGCGGTTTTTTTTTATAACGATAGGATGAATAATAAGCGAGATACAGAAAGTGCCTGAATAGGGCGTATTTTCAATTTTGCCCTGTATAAGAAAATCTAAGTTAGCTATGATAATTTTGAATGTGGCATCGTTTGTTTCATAAAAAAGTATGACAGGAATGTGAAAACCGCATCCTTCTATCTTCAGTATTAACTGAGATACTGGGCAAAAGTATCGAAAAGTGGACACCCTGTACATGTTGGAATTCCCCTAAAAGCTCAGATGCACCCTCTAATCTATTACTGAGAATTAAAATTTCTAGTTCGTCTAGTACATCTTTGCCTTGAGCAAAATCCAAATGTTTTTGAAAACCCCCTCAGAACCCCTTTTTCTGACAAGCCTTGACAAATCAGCCATTTGAATCGAGTTTGTTCGTTTATAGTAATGTGTATAATGATTAAATAATATTGTAATAGTCGAATGTGGTAATATTGAAAGCAAAGAAAAGCAAAGGAAAGGAAAAAATAGGAAAACTCACGTTTTCTGAAGCTTTCTGAAGTCTTCTGATTCCTCTATCCGGCTCGAAGGACCAAATATGTTTGTTGATTTTAAGATTTATCCCAACAAACAGACGAATGATGGCATATACCGGGCCCTTTGGTGTAACAGGCGGGGAAATGTCGATTCTGGCCAAAAGATGCAAGGCCTTTATAATTTTATAGTCCGTGGGCCTGCAAAGGCAAACTTTGTTGGCCTTTTAGTAAAAACCTCCTATTCGCCTACAATGAAATATAAGGCCATCAAAGGCCTGAAGGAACGGGCCGACACTGGTTTTTAATGTTGGCCCTATGCTGGCAAATCAATTTACGTAAACCAAAAAATTTTAAAACTGAAAATAAGGGTAGACGATCCTTATTTCTAGCATGCATCCGCCTGGGCTGCTCCTCCTACTGTCTAGTTCTGTAGTTGCTACACCTCCTACACCACAGAACGTAATTTCAGTTCAGTTTGCTGCACTGCACTGCACTGCATTTGACAGACGACATATGTCATTTGTTGACGAATGACAGAAAAAAATTTCATTCATATTATAAATCATATCGTTCTATATCATTTTATATCATTTATTTTATAAAATTTATAAATTTATAAATAGTGTGATCAGCTTTCACTGGGTGGATATTCCTGTTGGATTAGGCCCATATAAATTAAAAAAGAAGAAGAAACTTTGACATTGACAAAGAATTCTAACCTCTTAAATCTTTCACAATTTTTAGGCGCGAATGCATCAATGCATGTGGAAGCTGCTTGGTTTTAGATATATGTACAAGAATGGCAAGTGAAGGGAGTCTCAAGTAAGTATCTATTTCTACTTTTACGTTGATAAACTCACATTTTTTGTTTAACCTAACTTTTTTTTGGACATGAGGCCTGAATTTTAGTTTATTGATATAAGTTTTAAAAATGTCGTTTAAACATAAAAGTAAAAGTTACCTTTATAAACAAATAAAGAAAAAATGTAGTGATATGTTAAATCTTATACATAGAATTAGATGAATTGTCGAAAAAACAAACAGTTATTAGAAAGCCTTTAGAGGGAAACCCCAAAGCAACAGTCAACAGCCTTAACAGCAATGAGTATGTAATTGAAAATGTGTCCGCAAGTAGCAATTTGTCTATAAGTGAAAATCACAGTGTATCGAATGAAATCGATCGAAATCTAAATCGAACGAAGATTGAACGAAAATATCAGTGTAGTACAACGAGCAGTAATAATGACTCCATGAGCAGTAACACTAGTTGCAGTATTGATTCTTCTATTAGTGACAGTAGTGATAGTAGTGATATTGAAACTGTACAAATAGATGCGAAATGTTTTTTACAAAATTGAGCAATTCGTAATAATATTACCCATAAGGCCCTTTCAGAAGTACTTGTATGGCTTCCAACTGTCACTGACAAAATGTCTTTGCCATTATGTGCTAGAACACTTTTGAAAACGCCAGTTTCAAGTAAAATTACGATGATGGGAAAGGGGAACTTTCATTATTTTGGAATTGAAAATAAATTAAAGTCTTTCGCATCAAATTTTAAAATTGTCTCTGAGATTTTTTATTTAGATATAGGTATAGATGGAATACCATTACATAAAAGTACACAGACATCATTTTGGCCAATTGCTTGCAAAGTTACTGCTTTTGAAATGCCTAAACAGGTGTTTTGTGTCGCATTATATTGTGGTCCTAATAAACCAGTTTTAGAAGAAGAGAGAGATAATCTCCTGAAATTTAATACCCATATGAAAGAACTTCAGAGAAAGTGGCCAGTTGATTTTAATAGAAAACCTCGTCCTTTAAATGAATTAGAAAGGTGGAAAGCGACAGAATTGAGACAATTTTTGCTTTATATAGGTCCAATAATTTTAAAAGATGCTTAACCGTTTCATGTTTATTCAAATTTTATTATACTAAGTTTTGCTATGACTATTTTGCTCTCAGAAAGATTGAATAAATTATATAATGATTTTGCTAAAGAGTTGCTTAAAGGTTTTGTAAATCATTCTTTAAAAATTTATGGAGAGGAATTTTGTACTTACAATTTGCATAGCATGATTCATATTGCTGATGATGCTAAAAAGTATGGGAGTTTAAATTCAGTTAATTGTTTTTGCTTTGAGAACTATTTGTATTTTTTAAAAAGAAGACTGAGAAAATCTAATTGTTCTTTACAACAAATTGTTAATAGACTTGGGGAAGAAGATAATATAGCTCACCCTCAAAATAAAAAAAAGATTGAACCATATGTTCAGACATTACTAACTAATTTAAATAAAATACCTCTTGAAGTTCTTGAAAAATATGATAATTGCACTTTTTATAAAAATTTATTTTACAAAAAAACGATTATCAAAACAGAAGAGGGCAATAACTTTTTGATGTTAAAAAGTAAGAAGGTTATTAAAGTTCAATATATAATTTTGTTAAATCAGAATATTTTTTTGTTAGGAATAATATATGATATTGTGAAACCTTTTACTTTGTATCCGGCAGACTCTTCAATACTTTATTGGTATAAGATTAGTTGTAATAATTTATCTATTCAAGAATTTCCAGTTGAAGATGTTTTGTTTAAAGGTGTAGTTTTTCAACAAGGTCAAAAACAAATATTTATGCCTCTTCTTCATTTCTTGTAATTAAAACAAATTATATTGATTATTTACCCTTACTTTGTGTAATGTATTTATTTTAAATAAATTACAAAATTTCACTATATCACTATGTCTGTTTATACAGAGCTATAGATGTAAAATTATATTTCATTCCAATAATATTTCATGAAGCTGTTTGTAAACATTACAATAATATAAATTTGTTTTAAATACTTATAGTGGAATTTTATATTTTGTTTAATAGGTATTTTTTTATTTAAAGGTTAAAGAAAATAATTTGGCTAAGCAGGCATTTATAATATGGAACAATGTTTTTGAACTTTAGTGTAACAGTGTAATTAACAATTTGACAGTTTCTTTTGACTATTTGACTAGAATAACAAATGAGCATAAGCCCTATTGTTTGTAAAATTTTTATTTTAATTTTTATAATAATTTGAATCATTGTAGAGATTACTTAGTGGTGGAGTTTCCAGAAGAAGCTAGAAATGGGACCACTCCTATGTCGGTAATTCCGAATTGTTGGTTGTTTTATGACGAAGTAAATAATGCACCTTGCTGGTGGCCAACCAATGTGACAAATAATATTTTTTAATATAAAATAAAAAACAACTTAATCATATTGATTAATTGATCATATTACTAATAAATAAAGTATTCCATTAAAATGTAAAATTCCACTAAATTAGGAATATTTATGTGTTTGAAACACTCAAAAAATCTCGACAATTGTTTTAGAAGGCTGGCTTCTATTACTTGGAGAAATGATAATTGATAAATGCGAGTCATATGAAATAAATGTTTTGAGAGTTGCTTTGGACACAATTAAGTATTCTTAATTGTGTAGTATTTTACATTTTAATTAATACTTTTTTAAGAAATATTTTGTTTAACTTTCAGACAGTTATGAAAGATCTGTCAGGAAAATGAAAGAATTAGAAGACTTATCTTCTGTTTCCTGTTATTCTTCTCAAGATGAAGTTACTAAAAGAAGATTAAAAAAAATACATTATACAAAGATTTTCAAGTATTAGATAGTGACGAGGAAACCATTCCTTCTTTTAAGTTGATAAATAACGGGTCGAATTTAAAAAAGAAGACCTTTAGGTCTTTAAACGTCCAAAATGTTGAAGATTCTTCAGATGACAACAGAAGTTCCTTTTCGAAAAAGACACACGATGATTCTACATTAACTTATAGCCAGGATTTAGATCTCAATGTTTCAGACAAACATTTCCAACGAAAAACTCCACAAGGTTATCAAATTTAACAGCTGACCAGGATGTCACTCTAACTGATGAACCTATTATAACATTTTCACATCTTAATAAATGTTGTAAAAAAACTTATTGTAAGCACCGAAGCTTCCTAATTACCAAATTTAATTTTTTTCTGATTTTAGTAATGGTCCAGTCTTTGTTAACTAAGCAGGAAGTTTTTTCAAGAAATCTTGAGTATATGTTAACATTAATACAACAGATGCATTCTCCAATAACCACCGAGGAAAAGAATGTTCACATTAAAACATTGCCAGCTAAGGACTTTGATGCCTTAAAACAATTTAATAATTCACTACAAGATGACGCTACATTTTCAGAAGTGGTAAGTACATTTCTTTAGTGCAGGTATGTGATATTTTTTTTGAAAATCTGTGATCTGCTAAAGTATACTATGATCTTTATTGAAATATTTTTGAATTTCGTTTTAGAGCGGAACTTTTGCTGTAGTTGGGGGGAAGGATTATGTCGATTCAACAAAAAAATTTTGCAGAAAATTGTTTCCCATCAATTGGCACTAAAAACAAATTGGAGCGGGAGAAATGAGCAACACCCGTTCAAAGAACTTGGGAATGTCACTAGACTTATAGCAGGTATACTTTTTAGAACAAATACCTATTTTATTTATATTCATTATTTACAAATTATTTTATTTTTTTATTTTTATTTTTTTAGCTGTGGTTCGTAGGAATCCTTTAGCTAGAAATGCAACATTAAATGACGTTGAAATCACCATAAAACAGTGGTTAGGGTCTGCAAGAGACAGAGAAGGTGGTAGGGAGAAAAGAAGAAATAAGTAGATAATAACTGTTTATGGTTTATACAGAGTGGTTCAAAATTCTGTCAATCATAGAGAGGTTTCTGTTTATTATTACTAAAATATTTATTTTTTTCCAGTTTAAAGTTTGAATTTTGAATTTACTTACATTGCAGCCAGTACTATTTTTTTGTTTAATGCTATTGAGGGTCTTCAAACATAAATGGGCACTATTACTAACTTTGTTGCAATTATAGCTACCAAGTCAGTTAAGTCGTCAAACTAGTAATGTTCGCTGATTACAATCAAATAATTTAACACCCTGATTGCAATATGCCTAATAGATAGGAAATTGAATTCTAAACAAAATTCATTGGTTTGTCAAAAACGTTAGAGCTGTGGCTGTGACTGTAGCTCTTAACATTTTTTTCATTTAATAACCAAATTAGGGCTTCTATTTAGAATTTAATTTCATAGGGATTAAGCATATTGTATTTTTTGACATTTAATTTAAAGATAAACATGTTATCAAAGTAAAAAAATTTAGATACTATTTGGCCATTTGTAGCTCCAATAACAACGAAGTTGGCAATAGTGTTCACTTCAGTTTGAATGGCTAACAAAACATTTATAATAAACATTGGCTTGAAGAATTGTTTTTTTTTTGTTTTATATTTCTATAATTGTTTTTTGTAATGACATTTTTAATTTTCGTTTTGTTGTTATAGTTTGTTCTAATGTTGATGCGTTGAGTAGTACTGAAATAATTAATAAAGTTTGTTTATACTTTCAATTAATCTTTTATTTAAATTTTTTTGGAAAATTGTATCTAGAGGGCCCTAGTTCGGCCATCAAAATCAAATATTTAAAAGGCTTTTAATTTACCAACTATTTCCCATAAATGGCCTTTTAATATCCCATTAATTATGTGAAATTTGTCTTTGATGGGAAACCGAAGGCCCTTTAAGGGCTGTGCCAGCTATATTACCCATAAATGGCCCTTCAATATGCCATTATTTATAAGTGATTTGGTTACGACGGGTAACTGAGGGCCTTTTAACGGCTGAGAAGGGAAAATGACGCCAGAAGCCTGCCCCATAAATGAACCAGTTAAAAGGCCTGCAGTCTTATCAGGGGGAGACAGTTACTGGGCCTTAAGTTTCCCAACTTAAAATGTTTGCTGGGATTCACAAACACAATAAAAAATGAGAACAAAATATGGTTGTCTTATAGTTTTGAAATTTGCTTGCTTGTCGTCAAGTCGAAAATAGAATGCGTTCCTGTCGCGAGTAGATATATGATGAGAGTTCTGGCTCACTCAAATCATGAGAGTTCTGGCTCAATGGTGGATGGCCATCGAGGTGGTGGGCTTAGGAAGACCTTCTGGTGAAATTTGCAAGAACAAAAACATTCTTCGGCGATGTGAAGAAGTAACTTACCCCCAACCCTTAAACACTCTGGAAAAAGACCGATTAAAAATGTGTAATAATTGTTGCCTACCCGTAGGTATGGTTATGAAACGTCGAGGATCATTTTGATACAGTAGAGGGGCATTTGGTGGAATTTTGCAAGAACTGTTTTGCGTATCAATGTATACGCGTTTGTTTTTGTTGGAAGTTTATTAAACAACAATGTAGTAGACAAAATTGTTATAAAAAAGTTATAAGCAAAAAGTTTGCTGAAAGGAAAAGCGCGTTTTAATTCGTTTAGCGCGTGAATAGTGAATCGTGAAAGTTTGGTTATGTCATGCCAGTACTACCAATTGTTTTGATTGACACTTTGGCCTTTTTCCCTTTAGTTAAACAAGAACAATATTAATTTAAACAATAAGAAAGATGAAAACAATAAAAAAAAATACAAATAAAAGGATCAGCGTAACATGGCCGCCCCGCTGGAAAGCGCAAGCTTTCAAGAATGTTCAATAGGAACTACGCACAATTTGACGACTGGTCGTTGGTAGGATCCATTCGAGGTCTTGACTGTAGCCGTTCTTACAATACCATCTCGCCCAGGAAAAACCTGTGTAACTCGCCCCATCATCCATTTTAATGGTGGAAGGTCTTCTTCTTTGATAAGAACCAAAACTCCAGGTTTAATTTGGGTTTCATTGGAATTCATCCACTTGTTACGAGCTTGAAGGTGACTAATGTAGTCTTTCTTCCAAGTATGCCAAAATCTCTGCGTCATCTTTTGTAGAAGTTGGAACTGGTTCAGCCTATTCTCTGGAATATCCATATAACTCGGCTCCGGAATATTAGTAAGTGATTCTCCGATAAGAAAGTGAGCGGGAGTCAATGGAGAAGGATCGTTAGGGTCATCAGAAAGTGAATAAAGAGGTCGTGAGTTGAGGATGCCTTCAACTTGAGTCAAAAAAGTTATAAACTGTTTATAAGTCAATAAATTATTGCCGACAGTTCGATTTAAGTGATGCTTCATTGATTTAATGTTACCCTCCCAAAGGCCGCCAAAATGAGGAGATCTGGGGGGAATAAATTTCCACAGCATGCCTTCCTTCGTAATATTTTTGCAGATATCGTTAGCATTTAAATCAAAAAATTCTTTAATAGCTTTAGCTGCACCGACAAAATTAGTGCCATTATCGGATTGAATTATCAATGGTCGCCCCCTACGAGATATGAAGCGTTTCAATGCTGATATAAATGAATTAGTGGTCAAATCATGGACCAATTCTAAGTGAATAGCCTTCGTTACCAAGCATATAAAAATGGAAACATACGATTTAGTAGTCTTATAAGGTCTAGTAATTCTGTCCTTCAGCATAAAGGGCCCACAATATTCCAAACCAGTGTGCAAGAAGACCCTGGTAGGAGTAAGTCGTTCAGGAGGTAACTCTCCCATAAGCGGATGCATTGCTTTAGCATTGAGTTTGTGACAAGTCGTGCAACTATGGATAATTTTTCGAACCAAATTTCTGCCATCTACTGGCCAAAATCTCTCTCGCAACGCAAAAAGAGTTTGCTGCGGTCCAACATGCATTAGTCTATTATGTTCTTCTCTTACAATAAAAACAGTTAAAATATGTGCCATCGGAAGAAGAGCAGGGTGTTTTTTATAGAAGTCAAATGAGGAGCGCTTAAGCCGTCCTCCTACTCTCAGGATATCACACTCATCCAAAAACGGTGCAAAACGCAAAATCTTACTATTAGATGGAACAACTCCAATTCTACGAATTTCGTTTATTTCATGAAGAAAAAAATTAGATTGAGCCAACTTTATTAAGCCTTTCAAAGAACTATCTATCTCCTTAGGACTAACAGTATTAACATTAACAATTTGACCGCCTGTAAGTCTAACTCCAATTTTATTAAAGCCAAAAGATTCATCACCATTTAATTTATGCGATACCCTGTTACAAAATCTAAGGACGTAAGCGAAAATTCTTATCAATTTATTGAAACTAGAAAATTTATTTAAGTAAGGTAATCCTTGGAAATTGTGATTCGTGACAGATAGTAAAGAAACGGAATTTGGTCTCAATTCTGGTGTTTCAGAAATATGTATGTTTGGTATGGTTTTGGGCCAATCACTAGGAGGTAGTTTAATTTCATCTGGACCATGCCACCAAAATTGAGAGTCACACAAATCAGCTACAGATACTCCCCTTGACAGGAGATCAGCTGGATTTTTGGAAGTAGGAATATAAAACCAATGATCAATGTTAGACAATGACTGTATTTGTGCCACTCGATTGGCCACAAAAACTTTCAATATATGCGGGGAATTCCTAATCCAACTTAAAGTTATTGTTGAGTCTGAAAAATAATATACGTTATCGATTTCAATTTTTAAAGAATCTCTGACAGAATCCATTAATTCAGCCAAAAGAACCGCTGCGGATAATTCCAATCTAGGTATTGTGACCGTTTTTAGTGGGGCCACTCTAGCTTTAGCTCGCAATAAATGTACTTGAGTAGTATTATTTGATTCAATAGATTTTACATATACTACTGCACCGTATGCTGAGAGAGATGCGTCAGAAAACCCGTAAAGACTCACAGACTTTGCTTGACGAGATAACACGTGACGTGGTGTGTACAAGGATTCTAAAGTCTTGATGCTTTCTCTGAAGGACACCCATTCAGTATGCAAATTTAGAGGAATCGACTCATCCCAATTTGTTTTTAGTTGCCATAATTTTTGCATTATTAATCTAGCTCTGATAGTAAACGGCAATATTAAACCAAGGGGATCGAAAATTTGAGCCACCGAACTTAGAATGGTTCTTTTCGTCACACGATCTTGAGATTTAATTTGAGCAGAGAAAGTGAAAATATCGCGTTCAGGGTACCAGTGTAGTCCCAACGTCTTTGTAGGTTCATCTATACCCAAGTTAACAAAGGTCTCTGAAGCAGAGGTTCCTTCTTGAAGTACGATTTTTGAGTTAGAAAGAAATTTTCGAAGAGGAAATCCTCCCGATTGGAGGACGGTTATAAGATGTTCTTTAATATGACAAATTTCCTGAATAGTGGAAGCACCAGTCAATAGATCGTCTACGTAAAAATCATTTAATATGATCCTACTAACCAAAGGATTACTATCAGAAATATCATGAGCGATTTGGTGTAAACATCTTATGGAAAGAAATGCAGCGCACGCGGTGCCATAAGTAATACGATTCAGTTCAAAAACAGTTAATGGATGAGAAGAATCATGTCTCCATAATATCCTCTGAAGACACCTATCATCGGGATGTACCAAAACTTGACGATACATTTTTTCAATGTCTCCAACTAATACGAAATTATGGAGTCTAAAACGAGTGAGAATTGAGATTAAATCGTTCTGAATGGTGGGACCAACGAACATCAAATCGTTAAGAGAATAACCAGTAGAAGTTTTAGCCGACCCGTCAAATACGACACGTAATTTAGTTGTCAAACTATCTTCTTTAAATACACAGTGATAAGGGAGAAAATAACCAGCATTGGTATCAGAAATTGGAGTCATGTGGTTCAACGATAAATATTCATCGATATAATTGCAATATTGCTTCTTTAGATCTGGGTTTTTATTTAATTTCTTCTCCAAGCCAAGAAATCTACGTTCGGCTGCACCCCTAGATTCGCCGAGCTTAAAACTAGGTTCCTTCATGGGAAACCTGACTATAAATCTACCGGTTGAATCGCGTGAATAATTTCGAGAAAAATGTTCCTCGTAGAAATAGTCTTCCGGAGATATGTGTGTTTTAGATGATGGTTCATGTAATTCCCAAAACCTTTCCATTTCCATCTTTAATGAATAAGATTGGGTTTGATCAATGTTGAGGTTTAAGTTACAAAATGTGTCACTATTTGTAAAACGCGTAAGGTTTATAGGACCAGAAACGATCCATCCCAGTAAAGTTTTTTGTAATATAGGTGAGTTTTCAAACAACTTAATTTGTCCCGCACAAAATATATCCCAGAATATATCCGCACCTAACAGGATATCAATATCTGAGCTTTGGTTGAAGTTGGGATCTGCAAGGAGTATATTAGGTGGTAATTCAACCAAGTTTTTATCAAATGTGAAACAGGGCAGTGCGGAAGCAATTTTTTCAATTACGAAACATGAAACATTAGCATTGAAAGCTGTTGTTCTCGATTGGATGTTAATATTAGTTTTAGAATTTATCTTGGACAATGTTTGGTTCAAGCCATGAACATTAATTTTGGTTTTAGATGTTGCAAGTTGAAGCTTAGAACAAAGATTATTGGTTACAAAACTATTCTGTGAACCGCTGTCCAACAGAACCCGGCAGTTATGCGCGTTATTAAACTTGTCATGCACTGTGACTACTGCAGTCGAAAGCAGAACACATTGTTTACTCTCAAACGAACAATAGTTTAATGTCGATGAATTTTCAGTAGACTGGATCGAGTGAGAAGAAGTTGATGGTTCAGACAGAGTTTCTGAAGCCGAATTAACATGTTCGAAATGTAGGAGGGTATTGTGCAACTTATTGCATTTACGACATTTGCCAGAAGTACAGTTTTTTAGGTTATGTCCCCTTCGCAGGCAATTAACACACATATTCAATCGCTTGATTTCTTCGTATCGAGCCTTGGGACTAAAATCTAGGAATTTTGTGCAATTTTGGATAATATGCGTCTGATTACATAAAGGGCAATTCGGAGTATTTGTGCTGATAAACGATTTACTATTTTTTGAATTATATTGTTCGTAATCACCTTTACCTTTAGCACAATTATCAGGTTTACGATCAGTTGGATCATTAGCGAGAGACTTATATCTTTCCTTCAAAAATTCTGAAAACTGATTTATTGACAATCTCTGCATTTTGGAAGTGAGGGAATCCCATTTACGTTTCGATTTTATATCGAGATTTAGATAAATTATGTTAATAATCAAACTATCCCAGTATTCGGTAGGTTCACCGACCTCTGTCAAGCTAGCAGGACCAAATTAGCAGAATCAATTCGGACCTATTGCATTATTTAGTGCTTATTTTGTGCTAATTTGTGCTACTAAAAAAAAATTTGTACTACGTGCCGTTTTGACAAAAATCGTGGCGCTGCTAGCTTAATATTAAGCTAGCAGGACCACATACAAAAATAAAATAAAAAAATAAAAAGGGTATAAATACAACGGCCAGAATTTGTGCTAATTTGTGCCATCCAAAACAAGCAGCTAAATAGATTAATTCTCCTTGAAATAAGGGCGAATTATATTTACCTCGATTGGGCTCAAGAGTAAAGTACCCGTTTCGACGAACAGAATTCAATTTGAACCGGTACATTCGAAGAATACTAATTTGTGCTTCACAAATATAGACTCACGGATTTTGTACCTCTTACCCCTTCTCTGAAAAACCACCCCCGATAGAAGTTTGCACGAGCAGAATTCAATTTGTCATTTGTAAAAGTGAGATTAGTGAAAAACTTAAGTTTACTAAGTAGAACTTAGAACACTTGAAGAACTTAGTAGAGGTGGTTCACCGAGGTTTTTTAATACCCTTAACGTACGTATCATAGTACTATGGATTTGTTTCAAAGGTTCATATGATTCCTTTACTATTGGTTGTAGTTTCAGTAACACCCTAATGTGATAGTTAATTAAAGCTTTAGTGTCCTCGTACTGATCGAACAAGCTTTGCCATGCGATATCATAACTATCTTCAGAGACTTCCAAGTCCCGCAAAACTTCAGCAGCTTCACCATTCAAAGCAAGTCTAAGATAATGAAATTTATGTATTTTGGATAAGCTTGCCGTATCATGAATTATGGACTTAAAGGTATCCCTAAAAAATAACCAGTCACCGAAGTGTCCATCAAAGGTTGGCAAATTAATGTCGGGCAACTTTAAACTCACTGAATCATGTGGAAATTGGGTATTAATATTATTATCAGGATGTACGTTATTATTTACAGGACCCGGGAGTGAAAATATTTGCGAAACCCGATTGGTCGATGAATTAGGTGAGGTAGAACGACTAGGTTTGGGAAGAATATTCTTAGCCTCATTTATCAGCTTATAATAAGCACTTTCAAACCCATCTCTCTCATCATGCTCAAGAGCAACCTCGTCACTATCACCCGAATTTAAAAGTTCTATCTCAAATTGAACGTTGTTGAAATCATCAAGCAAGGGCTCAACATCATTTAATCGGCGTTGTAAAGTGGAGTAGTCTAAATCCTCCGAAGCAGTAAATTTTGTTAAAAATGTTTCAAATCTCGTAAGCGTGGCTTTAATTACACCCCTCTTGGCCTTTAATACCTTGCTATCATCCCCCATGCTAAAGCAATGCTATATACTTTACTAAATATAGTTGATCGAAGAATGATAGACTGCGAAACAATTTGTCGAAGACTAATTTAAAGTATACGAATAGACAGTTTTTTATCCCGAGTAGCGATATTGACCTCTCAACCGTATGAACAACAATTATCCACTGATTGTAGGCGATAATAAGAATAACCGAAAGTCGGCATGCAATGGAATGTATAAATAAGTTGTAATAACTTATCGAGAAATGTTAAATCAAAGTATCCGAATAAACCGAACCAATATAAACCGAATCTATGGGATTCTTTGACTCAAATTGGATTGAATGTGTAAGGAAATGAGAACAAACAAGGATGCTCACTAACCTTGTGCAACTCCTGAACTCCAGTAGGCGGCATGTAGGTTTCAATATCCGTGTCGAAGGACCATGTTTTGCGTATGAATGTATACGCGTTTGTTTTTGTTGGAAGTTTATTAAACAACAATGTAGTAGACAAAATTGTTATAAAAAAGTTATAAGCAAAAAGTTTGCTGAAAGGAAAAGCGCGTGTTAATTCGTTTAGCGCGTGAATAGTGAACAGCGTTGCCAACAAAATAATTCTAAAGAGCTCCACTGTTCTGTCTAAAATGCTCCCATTTCGCTCACACACAAGTTGAATTCCTCACAAAATCCTCGCACATACACAGATAGCTCTGTTTCAGTCTCACCAAAACACATGAGTGAGAAAAAACACCTGCCGACCGACCGACCGACGTGACAGCGAATTTCAGCGAGAATGAGCGTTGTTGCCTACTTTAAAAAAAATTGAAATTCCCGAGCCCGATGAAATATAAACCTTAATAAATATAAATCAAAAACACATTCTATTATGCAATTTTTACTTTCAAAACAACATAAAAAATGACAGGCAGGAATATAAATATTAATAAAAAACAACAAAATTATGAACAAATATAACTATATAGAAAATATTAAAAAATAACAAAGTTTTTATAAAGACATTAAAAATTATAAAACATATAAACCTATATGTAGGTTTATTTTTTATTCCAAAAATTACTTTTTAGCATGTTAGTAGTTGGAATAAAATTACAACTACCTCCTTGTCGTTTCACTTCTTCGCTTGTAAATAATAAAGCAGATATTGTATCCGTTTTAAGTCTGTTGCGATGGTCAGTTTTTATATTTTTTAATTTACTGAATACTCTTTCCACTGAAGCATTAGAGTATGGTAGGATAAGAAGTAAACTAATCACACGCCTCAAACTCGGAAACAAAGGCATATTTATAGAATTTTTTAAATCAAAAATTTTTTTCCAATAGATTTCTGGCGACACGTTTCCCTCAAAATCTAATTCTAATAAAGCAAGTTGCCGCCACTCATTATCTAATATTTGAGGCTCAACGTGTTGTTGTAAAAACGGAAACCTTTTTATTACTTCCGAAACAGATGATGTTTCCTTGAAACTTTGAGAACTTGGGTCAACTATTGAAATTAAATCATAAAGTGGATCATCAAATTTAAATCTTTTTTTTAATTCCGACGAAAGTTCTATATAAAAGCTTAAGCACGATTTCAAAAACAGTTGTAATTCGTCTTGTTTACAGGTTGTCTTTATTTGTTGTATGGAATCATGAGCAGAGATACCTAAATAAATTTTATCCAGCGTTATGAAGCTGTGAGGATTTTCGTGATTTACTTGATATGGATTTTTATTTAAAAAGCAGTCTTTTACTAGATAATTACAATATATGACTCTCAACAGCTTGTGAACTTCTGATTTAACTCTATATAACAGAGGAACCTCACTTTGGAACAATGTATTAAAATCGTTTAAAATCTCTAGAATGTATGCCATAAATTGTAGATAAATTTTAGTAAAGTAATTTTCTAGGCTACTTAAAATATCCTGACTTGTTTTGGAAGGATCATCAAATACCAGTTGTCTGAAATAAGCTTTTAATGGTTCATATTGTTCTAACACACGTTTTGAACATTGTTCCAAAGAGAGCCACCTAGTTATAGAAGGAGATAAAATTTTATGAACTTCCACCTTGAAAAAAATTTGAAATTCTTTTAAATTTTGCTGACGACTAAAACTTCGGCTAAAATGTGAACCAATATTACGAAGCATGTCTTCTAATGATCGAGGAAGAGTTAAACATGCTTTAGAAGCACATAGGTGGATCATATGGCAACTACATTTAACGCATACTATATAGGGCAACTCTGACTTTAAATGGCTAAACACAGAATGATGCTCCCCAACCATAACATTTGTTGTATCGGAAGCAAATCCTACTAGATTCTCTAACGGAATCTGCTTTTGGCTGACTAAGTTCTTTAAGGTGGTATAAAGTTCTTTGGCATCACCTTTTCTTACTTCTACCATATCGAAAAATGCTGATTTTACTTTGTTCTCTCCCGAAAAATAAATTATACTGAAAGCACACTGCTTTATTGTACCGACATCAGTTGTTTCGTCCATTATTAGTGAAAAATAGTTACCTTTTTCTTTTAAGGGCTTCCACAAATCACTTTGAATTTCTTTACTAACAACATTTTTTATTATGGCAGTAGCTTTAGTCCTCTGAACTTTTAAATCCTTGGCTATGCCAGAATCGGGAAATAATGAATAACACAACTTTGGTGAAGTATCCATTAATTGAAAGGGTAAATTATTTTCCGCTAAAAAGGCACACAGTTTGATTTCTGCAGTTTTAACTGCATCAGATGCACTTGGCTTGAACTTTTTCCTAATGTCTCCTTGAATTTGCATATTTTTTAAAATATTTTTATGTTTTTCACTCTGTGCATGCCGAGTTAAATCATTTTTATGCGGAAATATTTTACTATTACATAGTTTGCAATGTGCCGATTTGCCATCTCGATCTTGTATCAGCCAATTTTTAAATTCTTCTCTAGTAAGCCATTCATCCCTAAAGGAGTAGTTTCTTTTTGGGTTTAATTTTTTTTTTTTTCGGGAGTTTCATTACAACTTTGATCTTCGTCCTCTTGGTTGGAAAATACTTCCACCTGAGTAGTAGTAGTACTAGTTGATGGTTGCTAAAAAACAAGCATGTAAAAAAAGTTTGAAATTTAAGAAATGCCCTCACCTCGTCGTTAATTTTACTAGTTATAGTAGTTATTGATGAAGTCGATGGTTCGCAAATATCGATGTCGTCCTTAGCACATTTATTTGATTCAGATGAACGTGGGTTTTTTGGATCCTACACGGTTTTATTAGGTTTAGAATAGTATAGAAAAACATTCAACACATTTAACTTGATAATAAAAAGGCAATATACTATTAACTTTTAGGATACAGATGTAAAATAGCAGATATCTTACCTGACTTAACCATTTTCCTAAGAACTTTTCCATTTTCCACACAATTTTAATTATTTTTTTATTTAATTTCCTATTCTGGATTCTGGGATTTACCGTGTAACAATGAACAATGATAGCTGACAGCTGACAGTTAATTTCAAGGTGTTAATAGCGAGTTCCGGTCCGGTATACACTCCGAGCAGTGTTCGGTGCTCTCGCTGTCTCGTTCTCGTTGGTTAAAAATTATTCAGTTAGAGCGAGACAACGAGAGCACTGAGTGAGCACTGAATCAGTGGCCCTGCTCTTAGGAACGCAAACTTCATGTGTTTGAAGGCTATGTTGTCAAATAAATTTCATTTAGTAGAAATTAATATTTAATAAACATTGGGATTGTGAAAATAATGGTTATTAAATATAATGTAATTCATCACAAAATACACAAAAATCCTCACAAAATCCTCGCCTTTGTCTTTTGCTCGCATTTTGCTCCAGCGAGTATCTTAATCCTCACAATGGGAGCAATTTTACTCGCATTGGCAACGCTGATAGTGAATCGTGAAAGTTTGGTTATGTCATGCCAGTACTACCAATTGTTTTGGTTGACACTTTGGCCTTTTTCCCTTCAGTTAAACAAGAACAATATTAATTTAAACAATAAGAAAGATAAAAACAATAAAAAAAAATACAAATAAAAGGATCAGCGTAACAAGAACTGTAAAGGGTGTGTGGCGATACATGAGTAAATGCGTTCCTCCAACCCTTTCGACACCCTGCAAATCGGTATATACGGGGTGTGATGATTTGCACGCAACCATCATTACAACAATACGTCATTATTACGTATATGAATACGATTAATAGCATTTAAACCGCGCTCGTTTGCTTGCCTCAAAGCTCGGCGTAGCGATGCTTTTTTAACAATTGGAGTTGTAACGCGATGGATTGCAGTTCGAGTCCAGCCGCGGTCCGTAATTTTTATTTTTAATTTTTACGTTTTGTTATTGAAGAAAAAATTTTTAAATGATTTTTAATAAATTATGGTTAGATTAAAAACTTTTGTGTCAACTTGTTGAAACCTGTGGAAACTTGTTCGCATACGTGCATACGTAAATTGCGTTTTGATTATACCCTGCGTTGTTTGACCTTCATTTGCGATTATCTCAGTCGGTATTTGTTGATAACGAACTAAAACAAAATTATATCAACCTTGACCGTGGCACATCAGAGATTGTAATTCTATCTCGGTATTTGTTGTCAATGATGAGCAAGCCTTTTGCAGACATTTAACACGTGGATTGCCGCAAATTTTTGAAATCTCCAGTAATTAAATAATTAAACGATTAACGATTAACGATTAAATAATTAAAAAAATTTTATAAGTCACATTCAGAAATGCTGAAGTAGACAAATCGTTTTTACATATATTACAGTGCAATTTGGGAACAATGATATTTGTTAACTCAATTTTTGTGTGAACAGTTCAACATTCAGATATAACAAGGTGACTTTTTAATACTTATAAATTTGTAAGAATTTTGTGAATAATAGTCGATTCGTAATTTTAGATGTCTCTTTTAAAGGGTTTGAATGAGGAATCTACAAAGCAAGTTCAAATTAAACCAAAAATTGATATCAACCATCTGACTAGAGACGTCCCGTACAAGATTTTTAATGGGAAAATAATTAAATCCACCTTTGGAGAATCGGTTTTGTTGGAATTAGAAGAAAATGTTATTTTTCTTCCAAAACGAGTAACTGATACATACAAACAACACATCGATCAATTTTCGAGTGGAAAATTCAGTTTTGTATATCTGGGAGAACAAGAATTCGGCAATAAAATTCAATCGAGGAAATTATTTAAAATAATTGAAAATTAAGGTAATATTTTTTCTAATATATGTAAATATTCTAAATATTAATTTTTTATTTGTCGTAGTGAATCAATGGTCTATTTAATGTAACTGCTATTATCTACATCTATTTACTACAACTTCATATACTGGAATTATTTGTAAGTACTGTGCATTTTTTTATTATGGATTCAAATATTATAACAATCGTCGATTCGATAGTAAAAAAATTTAAAAAAGTAGTGTTTTTATTGAAAGAAAAGAAAAAAGTAACTCAGCAGGAACGTGTAATTTGGGTTAAACAAATTAAAATGTACATAAAATTAACTAAAAAAGCAATACGAAAAGATGATTTAGCAATAGGCACATTTCGTAATCTTCAAACGAATTTAGGACATCTCAAAAGGTTTTATCTAATTATAAATGATTTAAATCAACATAAAAGTGGTACAGGTTTTACAAGAAAAAAATTAGCTGTTAAATGGGAAGATTTAGTATCAGTATTTAATAGTCGTATTAGAACAGGTGTTATTATTAATAAAAATCATAAAGAATTAATTTCATTTTTTAAAGATGCCTTTAGAGTTTTTAAAATTAGAATTAAAAATTTATTAAAAAAGTGTTCAATGTTGAAAGTTAATGCTTGTTTCTGTGGTGAATTTATAAAAAAAATCAGGTGATTCTGAAATTATTGTTAGTAAATATTTTAATACTAAAAATGAAATAATTGATAGAAGTACAGATCTGTTTGAATGGTTTGAAAGGTATATTAAGGATAATTTATTAAATAAACTATCTGAATTTTCGGAAGAAGGTTCAGGATATGCTCTTAATGAAATAATATCATTGGAAATAAATATCAATGAATATTCGTTAGGTGCTGGAGCATCAACATATTTTCCTCTTCCATCACAAATTGCAAATAAAAAGTGTTGTATTAATGTTAAAAACAACGATGAAGCATGTTTTTTTTTGGCCATTGTTTCAGCTTTATATCCTGTTACTAAAAATTGTGATCGAACTTCTTCGTACAATCATTATAGTAATTTGCTAAATACAAAAGATATAACATGTCCCGTAAAGGTAAATCAAATTACACTTTTTGAAAAAATAATCCAGATATATCTGTAAATGTATTTGGATTAGAAAAAAATAAAAATTGTTTTAAAGTTATTCCAATACGATTAACCAAAGAAAAGAAAATTAATCATGTTAATTTATTATTAATACAAAGTAAGTACGAAAACAACACTTCAAACGAATTTGAGGAAAATAATCAAGATGATAATGTTGAAATAATATATCATTATTGTTGGATTAAAAACCTGTCTAGACTTGTTTCTTCACAGCTTTCTTAGCACAAAGGTCGTTTGCACTTATGTGATAATGTTTAAATTATTTTATGTCAGAGAAAAAATTACAAGAACATAGTACCTACTGTATAAATTTCAATGAATGGAAAATTGAATTTCCAAGAAAAAAATATATTATGTTTAAGGATTTTGTTTTTAAAGAAAGAGTTCCATTTATAATTTATTCAGATTTCGAGTCATTACTAGTGCCTTTCGAAGATGATCGAAAAAATAATAATAATTCCAATTCATCATTGTCATATAGTAATCGATATCAAAAACATATTGCATACAGTGCAGGTTTATATTTTTTATGTAATTACAATATTGATTCGTCTTTTTATAAAAATAATAGAAGTCTAGATTGTATGTCATGGTATGCCGATCAATTAAACGATATTGCATATTTTGTTTCATAGAAATTACAAACAATAGAACCACATTGTAGAAAATTTTACAACATCCGATAAATGCCATATATGTGAAAAAAAATTTAAACCAAACGATATAATCGTAAAAGATCACTGCCATTTAACGTCAAGATTCCGGGGTTTAAGTCATCAAGTTTGTCATTTAATTTATCGAAAATCTTTCGTCATACCGATAATATTTCATAATCTCAGCGTTTACGACGCGCATTTTATAATTCGCGATTTAGCTAAAAGGCACAACGTCTCTCTACTACCTCTTAACAAAGAAAAATACATCAGTTTTACAGTATATCATAATGATACTAAAATTAAATTTAGATTTATTGTTTCCTTTAGATTTCTTGGATGTTCATTAGACCAATTAGTAAAAACATTAAATGATGATAGCTTTGAAATACTTCAAAACAAATTTAATAATTTAAATAATGATCAATTAGAATTACTAAAAAGAAAAGGTGTCTTTTTTTACGATTATATAGATAATATTGATAAGTTAAATGAAATAAAATTACCAAGCAATACCGAATTTTATAATAGAATGTTAGATCAATACGTATCAGATGCTGACTACAACCATGCTCAATTAATTTGGAAAAACTTCAATTTAAAAACTTTAGGTGAATATAGTGATTTATACATGAAAACCGACATTTTATTATTAACTTGTGTATTTGAAACATTTCCTAAAACGTGCTATAATACATACAAATTAGATCCCGCATTTTATTATACATTAGCCGGATATACTTGGAGTTGTATGCTCAAATTCACTAATTGTAAATTAGAAACTTTACAAGATGTTGACATGTTATTATTTTTTGAACGGTCTATTCGGGGGGGTATTTCTCAATGTTGTAATCGATATGGAGAAGCCAATAATAAATATCTAAGTAATTTTAATCCACTTCAACCTTCTAAATACTTATTTTATACTGACGTAAATAATTTATACGGCTGGGCTATGATTCAACCACTTCCGTATGGAGAATTTCAATGGATAGAAGAATTCAAAAATTTTGATGTTAGTAAAATTAACGATGATGATGAATATGGATACATTTTAGAAGTAAATTTGAAAATACCTCAATCATTACATGACAAGCATAAAGATTTACCGTTTTGTGCGGAACATTTGATACCAAAGAATTCAAAATATAAAAAACTAATGACCACTTTATACGATAAAACCAATTATGTTATTCATTATCGTGCCCTTAAGCAAGCCCTTTCTAACGGAGTTATATTGACTTCTATAAATAGAGGAATAAAATTTAAACAGTCTACCTGGTTGAAATCCTATAGTGAACTTAATACCATGCTTAGATCAAAAGCTAATAATACATTTGAAAAAAAATTATTTAAACTTATGAATAATGCCATATACGGAAAAACAATACAAAATATTCGTAAACATCGTAATATTCGATTAGTTAAAACGTGGGAAGGACAATGGGGTGCAAAAAACTTAATATCCAGCCCTCTTTTTCACAGTAGAGCAATATTTGATAAAGATCTCGTAGCTATTGAATTTAAGAAAAGTAAAATAATTTTTGATAAACCGATCTATATAGGAACTTCTATTTTAGATATCTCAAAGATACGTTTATATGAATTTCATTACGATTATATGTTAAACAAATTTAATTTTGAAAAATGTAAACTACTTTATGTAGATACCGACAGTCTTTTATATCAAATCGAGTGTAATGATTTGTATGAAGAAGTAATTAAAACCGACATAGATTGGTTTGATACTAGCGACTATCCTCCTGAAAATAAATGGAACATACCATTGTGTAATAAAAAAGTACTTGGTAAATTGAAGGATGAAAATAATTCTAAGATAATGACTCATTTTGTAGGTTTAAGATCAAAGCAATATACTTTTAAAGTTGAAGGAACTGAAGAAGTTAAAAAGTCTAAAGGTATAAAGTCAAATGTTGTAAAGAAAAAAATTACGTTTGAGGATTACTTAAAATGCTTACAAAATTATAAAAAAAATCCTTTGGTAGAATCCGATTATACGGTCTATGCTACTCAACGTTGTATACAATCTAACTTACATAACATATATAGCGTGGAGCAAAAAAAAATTGCTCTCAATGCATATGACGATAAAAGATATTTAATACCGAATTCTTACGATACACTACCTTGGGGACATTATTCAATATTGTTGTTCATCTGTTGGTTGTTTTACGTTACACACTCGTAAATTTTGCATATTAACATCACCCGAATTGTTTAAACAGCACCAGTAAATTTGTATTATCTCTTATTAGTTGTTTAGGAATTTTTGGAAAATTTTTGACAAAGATATGCAGCATCGATGTCTTTATGCCACATGGTAAAATATTCTCGAATTTTTCGTTGATTCTCACAAGCGATATCATCAAATATGAATATTGAATTATTTTTCGCTTTAGTTATGCTAATTATTTCATCGTTTTCCTTAAAAGGGTAGTACTTAATTTACCATGTTTACTGCTTTCGGATTTTCTATTAAAATCCAAATTTCCTATTGGTAACGTCAGTTCCTGTTGAATGGTCTTCATAATTTGAAGTTTTCATTGTTATGAGAATCTATAAATATAATCATTCGTAAGATCTCATTGTAATTATCCATATGTTCGTGTACAGAGGTGTAGGTGTTTTGAACTCTCTGATAAATAATTTACCGTTTGAATTGCACCTTCCTGGATATCAATACTGCGGACGTAAGTATTATTTTGTTTTTAAATATATTTATTTCATTACATATGTGTAATTCAGCTGGTACTAAATTAAAAAAATGTTTGGAACGCGGCGATCAGGGCATTAATCCTCTCGATTCGTTTTGCAAAGAACACGATATCGCTTATTCGCAGAGTGAATCTCTAGAGGATCGCCACAAGGCTGATCAAATCCTCGAAAATAAAGCTTGGGAACGTGTTAAATCTGAAGATTCATCAGTTGGTGAAAAGGCTGCAGCTTGGTTAGTTACGACAGGAATGAAGGCAAAACGTAAATTGGGTATGGGTCGACCGAAATTGTTTCAACGTTTCAACGTGATATCGTTAGAAAAATTACAAAAACATATCAACCTTCGTCAAATTTGAAAAAAGCCGCCTCTGACGCTTTAAAAGTAGCTAGAGTAATCGTAAAACAAGTCGGTGGACGAAAACGTGTGAAAGTACCGAGAGTAATTCCACTTCCTAAAGAAGGAGGATTACCGTTAATACCGATATTTGCGGGACTGTCAGCCTTGGGTTCACTTGCCGGTGGAGCAAGTGCTATTGCAAAAACAGTCATCGATTCTAGAAATGCTCAGAAAAAACTCGAAGAAGAAAAACGTTATAATAATGCAATGGAATCAATCGGTAAAGGATTGTATTTGAAGAAGAACGCTAAAAGAGGATTGGGGTTGTATATGAAGAAGCAAAAAAACTTCCAATAAAGCTGCCCAATAGACCGTTGTATGATATAGATCTAAGATATTTTGCGAAACGATTAAAAATACCGAATTTTCGCGGTGTTTTCATGCGAGACACATTACCTTCAAATCCATTGAGAAGAGAATGCGCAATTGTCAATTTAGATCTGTCATCTAACAACGGAACCCATTGGGTAGCTTACATCAAGAAAAATAACGACGTAGAATATTTTGATTCTAAAAGCGCTAAAAATCTTCAAGAATTGTGGTTCGACTTGACGCAAGAGGAGAGAGAAAAATATAAGTCACTTTTACCGTGCCAAACGGATCCGAATCGCCATATTTGGTGTGACGTATGTGGACTTACAATGACTTCGCATTGCGTACTTTGTTTAAGTGAATATATTAAGGATAACTAAAATGTAATGTGTCAGTAGTCATGTCGCAATTGTTGAGAGTAAACAGTACCAATCATATATTTTCGTTTAAACCTCAGACACCTATCATCTTAAATCCTAAGTACGATTATGAGTTAGCACTTAGATCGTTTACATCGTATTACTCAATTCATAATATTGAAGACGGTGAAAAATTCTACTATTATGATGTAAACGACAAGGACAAATTAAAAATTATCGAATTTCCGCCTGGCTGCTATGAAATTTCCGATCTCGAAGCTTTCATACAAAAAAAAAGGGTCTCGATGGTGATCCTAACCTATACTTTTCATTGAAGCCCAACAACAATACTCTTAAATGTGAAATGTATAGTAGTAAATATATAATATTCTTCAAAGAACCTAATAATATCGGTCGAATTTTGGGATTTTCCGAAAAACTTTTCGATTCTGGTATGACGCATTATTCGGATTTGCAAGTTAAAATTATAAAAGTATCGAGCATACACTTTGATAGCAACATTATTTGGGTAGCCTTCAACGGTGACAGACCTTCACATACGATTTACGAATTTTCTATTAGAGAAGATCCAGGATACGCAATTATTGAAACACCTTCAAATCTATTGTATTTGCCGGTTATACCTCAACGCGACTTAAGTTCTCGGTATTAAGAATTCGGTTTTTAAAAAAAGTTTATTTTAAATTGTAAACCGTTTTATTCACTTTAGTTATTTATTTATTACAATTTTATTTAATGAAATTGGACCGAACCGAACAATAGCTAGAATCAGACTGAAAATTATTAATTAGAAAATTATCGATTAAGTGAAATTAAGTTAATATTGCTGAAGTTGCGTCTGGGCGAAGGTGCATTGGGTTGCTTGATCAGCGCTCGTGCATCCGGTTCGATTATTGAAGGTACCAATGGGTTCAATGTCCATAACTCCTCCATCCCTAGTTTCTGGCATTTTTCCTGGGGGTGAAAAATGGCAGGTGGCTTTGGTTTCTATGAGAGTCCTCTTCTACTTCTTCTTCTTTCTTCGTTAGGGCTATGTCTTCGGCTTGTTGGTGTTCTTTTCTTGAGTTTTTATTTTTAATGAATTTAGTTACGTAATATAAAATGAGAATTATTAGGATAATTAATATTGGTATGTTCCAAAAATATTGAAATGAATTTTGAGAAATTTGTAAAGGTTGCAAAGTTAATGTTTTTATTTCGTTCTGTTTCTTCTGTACTTCGTGAACTTTATCAAGGCGAATGTCTTGCAGATCGATCTTTGGTATTTTGGGTTGTTTTTGTGGAATTGGAATCTTGACATCGGGTAGTAGTAAAGGTTGGCTGCTAGTGGTTGGTTTTTCGTTCACAAATGTTTCATTTTCGGTGCTAAATCGGCATCTGTGGGGTAACTTTATTAAATAATTTCCTTGGAGAACTCGGAAATCGGTGTTGCTGCAGGTAGTCTGAATTTTGGTCTTTTTCACAAAGATAGCTATGTAGTGTCCTTCGTCGATCTGTTGAATAATGTTTTTGGAAACTTGAATTGGTGTCTGTATACAATGCTTGACTTCGGTTTGTAGTTGTAAAATTTGGAATATGCAGTCGTCGTCTCTTTGGTGAAGGGCTTCTTCAGTGCAGTAGTAGTAGGGCTTGAGGTCCATGCAGGGCAGTGATGAGTATTGATATAAATCTTCATTCATGGCCAGAAATGTGTTTTTGGGTATGATAGTGGTGAGATTGTTTGTGGGGATGGAATATAAATGGAAGTAGGAGAAATTTTCTGGGTATACTATTGGAAAATGTAAAGCAAAAACAATTTTTGAATTTGAATAGAAAGCATCAGTTGTGATTATATTATAATATTTGTGAATATCCAAATGTATATCAGGAAAAATCAATTCGTCTTTAGAATGGTGATTTAGTATGGTTTCGAAAATATTTTTCATTTCATTAATTTTGACTATACTTGTGTGTAGAATACCTAGTCTTGCAAATAAAACGGAATTTTCAATTTCTGTTAAAAGTTGTAAAATTATATTAACACTAATAGAAATTTGATCTAGTACATTTTTTGTTTCGAGGAAATCATCAAATTCAAATATAAACTTATTTAATTTCGAACGGATGGAGTTTAAGGCAGAACATATTATGTCTTGATTACTTTTTAGTAGGGATATAGAATGATTAAAATTGTTTACAATTTCTTTAGATAAGGATATTTGATCGTTTAACTTATTAACTATTTCTTTTTGGTTATTACTAAGTTCTGTCAAAGCGTCGTCGTAGTATTTTGCGTCGTCGGCGTCTAGGTTTCCTGAAATACTTTTAATAATGGTTCCCAGACCATCTATAAGGCCTCTCTTTGTTCGGAAATTTGGTAATAATGATTCAAGTTTTTGTTTAGCTAAATTTAATTGAAAGATTAGAGCTCGATCGAAATTTTCTAGTTCCAAAAAATAGGGGTTGCTCAATCCAAAGTGGATTGCTTCAGTAGTGTTTTGATATGAGATTTGTAAAATTTCAAGTTCGTTTTTTATTGGTTCTAAGTCAATGAAATGTAGAAATGTGTGTGTACTGGATTTTATTTTTGCGGTACCTAATTTGTAAGGAAGGATGCCGGGGTTATTTTGTAGGTTTGTCAGTGAAATGTCTTCAAGTCTTGCTGGTTGAAGGGCCAGGGTCAGGATCGTCATTAGTTGCCTGTAAAGGGTTTTTCTTGTTAGTTATAGGTCGTTTTAAATTTTGTTTGTGTAAATGTCTTTTTTCTGTAACAACTGTAATGTCCTTATTTTCCACGACTTTTTCTTTAAAGAATTTAGGGTTGAGTTTGTTCCTCACGAGGGTAGTGTTTTTTCGATAGGCAGTAGAGTTTTCGTCATAGTTTAATGGTTCGTGTCTATTTTTGTTGTGGTATTCTATGGTATTTTCTTTTTGTTGTATTAGTTTTTCGTTTAAATGTTTGTAAATTTCTTTTGTTACGTCCCTATGGTCGCGAATGTAGTTATTAATTAAGTGTTGGTTTATGTCAATGTCGAATGGGTCTTTAGAGTCGAGGTGTCCGTTTACGATGTCTATTGGTTTTTGTTTTGTGACAGAGTGAATCGAATTATTGTATCCTAATATTGCGTAAGGCATTTGATTTAATATGTCGATTTTTCCGTCGTTTTTGTCTCTTATTATTCGGAGATGCTCAATGAGTGTTGAATGGAATCTTTCTATTGGTCCTTTGGATTGTGTGCTGTTTACTGATACATAATGTGTTTTAATTTTGTGGGTGTCAAAGAATTGTTGTACAAGGGAATTTTTCATTTCTTTACCGTTGTCCATTGAGATAATTGTAGGTAAACCGTGGTGTGTCATAAATATCAAAAATCCTCTTATTATTTCTGTCCCTGTACAAGCTGAAAGGGGGTACGCTTGGCCATATTTTGAGAAAGTATCTATTATTGTTAAAAATTTTTGACCTTGTGAACTAAAAGTGTCTGCAAATATTATTTCGAAAGGTTTCGAGGGGGTAGGAGATATCGTTAACTTTTGATTCGGGGGATTTCTATCGTATTTATTTAACTGGCATGTGTCACAATGATTAATGTAGTCAGTTATATCTTTTTTCATGTTTGGCCAGTAATAAAGGCGTTTTATTCTATTTTCTGTTTCTTGAATTCCACGATGGTTGGTTTTTCCTTCGTGGTAGTTTCGTATTTTCATATGCTGAAGGTCTTTTTCTGTGACGTCTTCTAATATTTGGTTACATTTTAAAAGTTTATATGCGGAGTGTTTAAACGTATTTTTTAATATTTCTAGAAATTGGGGTAGTACACTTTCATCTTTAAAGTAAATTGCGTGAGTATATTTTGGGCTAATATAGTTTTTGAAGAGGTTTATTGTTTCGTTTTCTAGGTCTGTTTTCGAGATTTGAAGATTTATTCTCCTTTTATTTGGAAATGGTTGTTCTAGTTTTGGTCTTGCTGACGAATGTAAAACAAAGTTAATGATAATTTGGTGATCGAATAAATTTAATGGTTTTTCGGAAATTTTTAGTCCTAGTACGGGGTCCTCACTACTACTGTGTATAGTTGCGTTGTCGTCATCGTCATCGTCATTGTCCCTATCGTTTTCGTTATCGCGGTCTTCTTCGCAATCTTCGTGATCTATATTGTCTTCTCTGTCATTTTTGTCGTCATCATTGTCTCCTACGTTGACGATTACAGATTCGTTGTCGTTGTCAGGATTAGTTTGTTGTGTCGAGAAAGTTTCATTAAATTTTCGCATGTGTTCAAAAAATTCTTTTGTGTGTAGTTCTATTCGTGACAAGGCGTCGGCATTAGTATTATTTTTTCCTTTTTTATATTCTATAGTGTAGTCGAATTCTTCAAGTTTTAGTCGCCATCTCACTAGTCGTGAATTTGGCTCTTTGAGTGACATAAGCCATTGTAGTGGCTTATGGTCCGTCCTAATTTTGAATTTTCTACCGAAAAGATATGGTCTGAAGTATTTTGTAGCCCAAACGATAGCTAAAAGTTCCTTTTCGATTGTACTGTAATTTTGTTCAGAATCGTTAAGCGTCCGGGATGCGTATGCCACTGGTCTATCCGTATTTGAATGTGTTTGTGATAGTACAGCTCCTATTGCGATATTACTTGCGTCGGTCGTCAGTATAAAGTCCTTCGTAAAGTCCGGGTATTGAAGGATAGGTTCGTTAACGAGGAGGTTTTTACAATCTTCGAAACATTTTATAAATTGGGGGTTATGTTCTATTTTAGCGTCCTTTTTCAAGCATCGGGTTAATGGTTTAGTTATATGCGCGAAATCTTTTATGAATCGTCGGTAATACCCGAGAAGTCCTAAAAATCCTTTGATATCGCGTGTCGTTTTCGGAATCGGGTATTTTAGTATTGCGGAAATTTTGTCTGGGTTGGGTTTAACGCCCTCGCTGGTCACAACATGTCCTAGGTAGGCGACTTCCTTTTTCAGAAATTCGCATTTGTCTAATTGTATTTTGAAGTTACTGTCTTGAAGTCTCTTAAACACTTTTTCGAGATTAACAATATGTTCCTGAAGGGAAGTTGAAAAAATTATAATGTCATCTAAATATACGAGGCAAATATCGTTTTGTAAACCACGGAGAATGTTATCCATTACTCTTTGGAAAGTCGCGGGTGCATTTTTGAGCCCGAAGGGCATTCGAACATATTCATAATGCCCGTTTTCAACGTTAAAAGCCGTTTTCGGAATGTTTTCCGGATACATTTCGATTTGGTGAAACCCGCTCGCTAAATCTAAAGTGCTAAAATAATTACATTTTCCTAGTTTATCTAAAATATCGGTAATATTGGGAAGTGGATAGCGGTCATCGATAGTCTTTTCATTTAGCTTTCGATAGTCCACTACTATTCTCCATTTCTTCTTCCCAGATGCGTCTGCCTTTTTGGGCACTACCCATATAGGAGAAGACCATGGTGAATTACTTGGCCTGATGATACCCTGTTGCAACATAGACTGAATTTGTCTTTCGACTTCCGGTTTGTGTACAAAAGGATACCTATATGATTTTGTATAAATTGGTAGTTCATCTTTAGTTTTAATAGCATGTTTAATTTGGTTTGTGAATGATAATGTTTGTTCTTCTCTATGGAATATTTTAGAATATTTTTTACAGATTTTTAGGATTTGTGATTTTTCTTCTGAATTCATGTGGGAGGTTCGAATTAGTTCGTTAATGTCCGTATTTTTTTCTGAATCTGAATATGGTAAAACGTCTGCGTGGAACAATTCAAAGTCTTTTTCATCAAAGGGTATACAGTTAATTGGGTGATTTAAATTTAGGGTGATTTCGTTGTCCGTTTTATTGATGATTTCAACCGAAGCAAAACCGTCGTTGGATTTGGAAATTGAGGAAGGAATTTCACAATTTTGTATTAATTGTTTCTGTATAAAAATAGTACCGTCTTTTTGAGAAACTGGAATTTTCGCTACAACGCAAGATAAAGGGTCTAGTTTTAATTTAAATATAGTTTTCAATGCTGATTTATGATAGTGAATTGGTATTTCTGAATAAGGTGTGATTAATTTTGAGTTTACAAAATCTAAATGTGCATTTAAAAGTTTTAAATTGTCCAAACCTATTAAGCCGTCAAAGTGTTTATGGAAGTCAAACAAGTGAAATTTAATAGTTAGGTTTTCGTTAAATTCTGCGAAGAGTGGAATTTCTGCGCAAAAATCTTGTTTTGAACTTTGAAATACTCCTGAAACTATAAATGGTTCGAAATATATGCATTTTTTAAAGTGATTTTCTGCTTTTTGTGGGTTAAGAAATGATTTAGTGGAGCCGGTATCGATTAGCAATTTTAAAGGTGGGTCGATTATTTGAACGTAAGGCAATTCTTTCTTATCTGTAGATATGTGTAGTTCAATTATGTCTTTTTGTTTGTTTTCTGGTCCTTGGGAAAATTTTGTGGTTGACTGTCGTCTGTTATTTCGTGGTTCCTATCGTTATCAATGGTTTGTTCGTCAAAATAATCAAAATTTTGGGAATTTTCAAAATTTTCGTCGAAAACGTTTTCAAATTCTGTATTAAACAGTTCTTCCGAAACAAAATTTGGTTTTTGACCGTGACTTTGGAAATAATTTTGCCTATATTGAGGGGAAGTTTTCCAAACGTTACTTCTCGGTTTACCGAATTGAGCCCTATTGGGATTAAATCCTTGATTTTGTTGTGGGTTCATTGGTCTTTTAAAGAATTGATTAGGTTGCGAATTAGAATATTGAGGATTTTGGGGTCTATTAAAGTTTCTAAAATTATTTTGAAATTGATTTCCAAAATTTTGTTGAGGTTGAGAGTTAAAATTTTGTCTTTTATTTTGTGGGAAGTTAAAATTTTGTGGTCTTTGGTAATAACGGACGTTACTTTCTTCTTTAATAAATTGAAGAGCTTGTTCGATTGTTTGTGGTCTCATAGCCCTAATTATCGGACCTAAGGGTTCCCTAAGGCCTGCTAAAAATGTTTTTAATGCCTGTTTGGTGAAAAAGTCACGCTTGTAGTGTCGCTCTTCGTCCAAGTAATGTAAGTCAATGTAATTACAGATTGTGTTAAGTAGATCAATTACGTTGGTATGAAATTGATAAGGAGATTCGTTTGGTTTTTGCCTCAAATTAACTAAATCTTGGTTTAAGCAATTTTCGTCCCTCTGATCCCCAAAGTTTGAAATTAGAGCATTTTTAATTAATTCCCAACTATTAGCTCCCGTAATCGCGACTACCTGTTCGGCCTTACCCTCTAGTTTGTTTAGTATCCCATTTAATAATAAAACGTTTTGAAAACTGTTCGGATTGTTTCTATCAAAATAATGGTTAAGAATGGCTTCGCTCGAATCAATAAATCTATGCAGCTTATTAATATTTCCGTCAAAATGAGGAATTATGTTAAGATTGTTCATTTCAAGATTAGGTACTCCGTTGTTACCTACTGGGTTGTTTTGGTTATTCATAATTATTTCTTGATTTGATTTTCCCTTATTATTACCTTTAGACTTTAGTTTTTTGTCTATTAGACTTAATCTATAAAAATTATTTACCAATTCGAACTCTTCACAACTATTGCTGTCACTTAAGGATTCAATAGATGGTAAAGAGGAGTCTGACATGAACAAAAATATTATACGCTTACCACATCAAGCCTGGTTTAATTGGTCCCTCTGGTTGGATTTCCTCGATGGAGTCCCCAGCAACTATAGATTACGTCGATGTTCGAATTTTCCGTTTAAGAGTTGAAACTCACAGAATTTCCACGATGGATTTCCACGGAAAATCCTACTGACTGCGCCACTTAAGTTCTCGGTATTAAGAATTCGGTTTTTAAAAAAAGTTTATTTTAAATTGTAAACCGTTTTATTCACTTTAGTTATTTATTTATTACAATTTTATTTAATGAAATTGGACCGAACCGAACAATAGCTAGAATCAGACTGAAAATTATTAATTAGAAAATTATCGATTAAGTGAAATTAAGTTAATATTGCTGAAGTTGCGTCTGGGCGAAGGTGCATTGGGTTGCTTGATCAGCGCTCGTGCATCCGGTTCGATTATTGAAGGTACCAATGGGTTCAATGTCCATAACTCGCGTCATTACGAATATTACAGTTTTAGCGTTAGATCAAGAAGGACATCCGGTAAATTTTCGTGGTGAAATAAGCACGATTGTGTTGGAGCTTAGAGCTAAACCTAAATGGGATTAGTTATAAGTGATTGTTTAAATCCGAAATTGTTAATCTGGCCAAAGCCTTCTAAGGAACATCTAACCGCCGAAAACGTTTCATTTCTTCGATCAATTGGATTAATTGTTAAAAATAATGGAGTTCAAATCATCGTTGTTTCATCGATGTTTGATCTTTACCGTTCACCCACGATCGATGAGTCAATTCGCAAAGCAGAATATAGAACGTATACTCCGTTTGTTAAATCATTTGAAAATAGTGATATTGTGGAATTTAGTGTGAATCAGGTGGATTCGTTCTTTGCTATGAGCGCTTCTCAATTGGTTATAACAGGAAAATTAGTGGTACAAGGAACTGGCAATGTATCACTGGCATCCAATTTCGGTTCTTATTCCCATTCTTATTCGATTCTTGTACGTACAATGAAAGCGGTAAAGAAATCGAAACTGTGCGAGATCCTGGTATAATTAGCACCGTTAGATCATTAACTTGTTATAAATCACAGGAATCACGTCATATGGCTATACCAGGATGGAATTATGGATCTATGGACCGATTTTAAATAACACTAACAAAACATTCAGTTTAATGATACCTCTTAAACATATTTTCAATATTTTCAATGACTATCCCATGATAACATGCAGAAGACAAACGATTCGCCTTGTAAGGGCTTGCAATGATAACGATTGCATTATTATCAAGGAAAAAACTGGCACTCAACCATCCACCGGAACAAACGCTAAGGTCGTTATCGATAGTATCGAATTGTGTCTAAATGGTGAATATTATCCCAATTAACGAATGCGTTTAGATTTTGCAAACAATCATTACAATGAAGCTTACTTTAATTACTAAACACTGAATTTTATCCGAGTTATTCGCATTCCACACAAAAAGATGCGTTTTAACTTATACTACATTCAAGAAACATCCAATTTTCATAATAGACTGTTTAAAACAAGAAGAGAGTATGAAATCATCAATTGTCGATGTGAAGTTAGACATCGAAGCAGATGACGGTTTTCCAGATAAAACAAAGGCGTATTGTATACTTATTCATGACGTCTTATTGGAATATTACCCACTGACACAAGTGTTTAAGAGTTTCACTTAAATTTAATTTGGTCAGTTTTACATCAACAATCATGAAGGTAGCATTCGTTGACATCCAAGGTATCATTTTTTTTAAACGACATTTTTATTTAAACCACTTGTATCGTACGAAACTCTTAACGGACGAGATAAACGAACCATAAGCTATTTGAAGAGATTTGTACATGGATTGTCTTATGACAGTGGTGAAGTGGAATACTCCGAAATTAATAAAATATTGGAAAATTATCTGTTCAATTCTGCGGATATTATTTACGTTAGAGGTAATCATAAAATAGACTTTTTAATGGAAAAATGTAAGGAACTTGGATTTTCATCTTCAATCATCGATGTAACAACGTTCGATAACACGTCGTTTGCTACGGGAAATTTTGTGTCCATCTATCCTAAGTGCCTTCATCACGTATCCAGTGGAAAATTTATGTGTACAAAAAATAATGTTAATCACTTGTACTATTGGTTTTTAAATATATTACCTAAATAAACAAAGTGTTTTAAATTTATATCGTCTTGGTTATTTACTTGTTTCAGATAAGTTTATCTCGACAACAATAACAACTCGGGATAGTAACCTAATACCGCTGACCGACAATAAATGAGATATCATTTAATATAGTATAGGTATTATTTCAAAATTTTAATAAAAAAACCGAGTTTAAATAAAAATGCGTACTATAATTTGAAAAAATCAAGTTAAGTAAAATCCCATATTACAATAATTGAGGCTATGAGAGCAAGAGGGGTCCAATCCACAACCATATATACACTGTTGGAAAATTATTCGCGCATAATACATAATCAATGTTAAATAATAATCAATGTTAAATTCTTAGCCGGCTGAAATCCAGTCTACCAGTGTACATTTCAATAGAACGTCGCGATCAATTTTAATAAATTTAATTGTTCTACTGGACTTCACACTGCTCTTTGGTTCGGTTAGATTAAAAATCAAATAATTTCGACGGTTTCGACACTTCGACAGTATCAAAACGGGTTCAGATGGGTTAACGTCGATTCGAATAAAAAGAAATGAGAATTTTTAAACGATAATTTATTGAATAAATATCACAAATACTAAAATAGAATTATGTAGATATGTCTTTTTGCCACAATGGCTTGAAAAAAAGTATATTCTAAAAAAATAAAAAGGAAATTTCTAAAATAAACTATAATAAAGATAATTTTAAAACAGAAAATAAAAGAACTCTAAAAAATAGTCCACCACTTTCTGCTAAACTATAGCCAATCCTGTCATACAGATGTCATCTCGTATTACTAAGCTGAGATGAAATTCTTGGAGAAAATTGAATTATTTATTCCCTTATTTCAACAAGATTTGTTGTTCTTTCAAAACTGTACCTACCGATACACATATTTTTTTGAAATATCCCCAAAAAAACTATAAAATGTAGTTTCTAAATAATTTTGTAACTCACACCTAACACAAACAACTTTGTACCTCTACAAATCGCGGTGTGCGGTCCAGTAAAACAATTAAATTTATTAGAATTGATCGAGGCGTTCTATTGAAATGTATACTGGTAGACTGGATTTCAGCCGGCCAAGAATTTAACATTGATTTCCTTATTATGCGAAATTAAATTTCCAACGGTGTATATATGTATATATGTATATGTGGATATATATGTGGATTTAATATAAGTGGATTGATGAGTTGTCTGAAATTACCAAGGAATATAATAATACGAAACATCGGACCACCGGATACAAACCTGCTAAAGTCGATAAAACCAACGAAAAATTTATTTTAAATCATGCGTATAATCATTTGAAAATTTCGGGATCTAGCAAACTCAAAGTTGGTGATATTGTACGCATATCAAAAGCGAAACATGTTTTTGAAAAAGGATATACACCGAACTGGACGACGGAACTCTTTAAAATTACAAAAGTTAAAATTACAAATCCCGTAACGTATCTATTAGAAGATATGACTAAAAATCCTATAAGTGGAGCGTTTTACGAAGAAGAACTACAAAAAACTTCAAATCCTGACATTTACTTAGTGGAAAAAGTATTAAGACGAAAAAGGAAAAAATGTATGTTAAATGGTTTGGACTTGATAAAAACAGTTGGGTAGAAAACGTTGATATTGTATAAATTCTATAAATGGTATAAATAACCAATTAGAAAACAGTTTATTTCTACCAATCACAGCATATAGAAATGTAATCGCCGCTCGACTATTCCACTTATTCAGCATTATTATTCTATAAATTAACTGTAAACCCAATACACTTGTTCTTTTGTTTTGCAATCTTTGTAATAGTAAATCCAAAATTGCTTAGAAGTTCCATTTATTGTATTTCCGAGTTTCTTGTGAAAAATAAACTTTTTTAAAACATTCGTTCACGTGCGTGTAACATTTCTGGCGCTGCGAACAGGATTTTCGTACAGAAACATCGACGTTTCTTGGTCAACCTTAGTTGTTTAACGAAAATTCGACGAACCATTGGAGAGAAAATTTGGTATGCTGAAATCATCGTTCCTAGTGATCTTCCTGTAAGTACAGATCCTTTTTCTCTCTTTCTTTTATGAGCACTGTTGACGAGATTTGTCAAGAAAGTTTACTTCACACGTTACTTACAAATCTTACAAACCTTTCATTAGAATCATCAGACGTTTCCAAGACAAATAGTTCTCGCGCTTCTCGAACTTGTAGTGAAGAAACATTTTTTGAGGGGTCTCGAAACATTAATTGTTCCGAAATGCCTATGACTAATAGCGATATTGCAAGCCTTTGCGCTACTTTACCGGAGTTTGCCAAAGAAGACGATAATATTTCCACGTTTATCAGATCCGTTGACAATTTAATAGTATTTTTAGCCGATCAAAATTTAACTCCTGCACAACAATTTATTTTAAACGCTAATATTGTCTCTCGTATCAAGGGAGAGCCTAGAGATTTTTTAAACTATGCTAATAAAACAATCTGGACTGACAAAAATTTAACGAAACGTATGACCAATATTATCAACGAGTGACAAACAATTTAAACGATTTACTCCAACACATTACTTTAAACGACAACGAAGCTACAATTAACTTTAAAACGCCTTATTTTCGAAATATTGCTCTAAAAACTTTTTGTACTGGGATAAATGAACCTCACGCCGAATATTTATCGCATTTTGAAATAAACTCTTTAGACGAAGCCCTCCAGAAGTGCGTTGCTTACGATAACCACAAAAATCAGCGAATGTACATGAACTTTTTAAAGGGTCAACAGAATAAGAAATTTGATCCAACCAAAAAACCCAACAACCCTGCTCAACGAAATAATTTCGGAAATAATAATTTTTCTCCACGTAATAACCCTCAACAAAATCAATTTCAACAAAATCGCTTTCAACAAAATAATTTCCAAAATAATAACGCTCCTGGAAACAGATTTCAATCAAATAACAATTTTAGAAACAACCCTCAACAATTTAACCGCGCCCCATTCCAAAGGAGCCCTACCAATTTTCGAAACAATTCTTCCCCTATGAGTGGTGTACAAACCATTACATCTAGAAACGAACCCATGAGTGTTTCCACAAGAAGAACTCATCATTTCAACATCGATTCCTACGAAGAACCCGAATTTGTCGCCAACGATTGTGAAATCGACAACGAAACGACAAGTCGGGATTTTCAGCTAGGTTCGACGAACAAACCACCCCCTTTGTAAGTTTGAATAACATTAAAAATTATCCCCAGCTACCCTATTTTATAATGTCGCAATCAGGTCTAAAGGTATTAATTGATTCTGGAGGATCAGATAGCATCGTTACCCCAAAAGCTTCTACATTTTTTAATCCTTTACATAAATACGAAAAACCATTTTTATTAACTTCTATGAAATTAACTCGAAAATACCATTCTAACATTAGGACTCCAATATTTAGGGAATACGGTATCGACGAACCGATCGATGCTCGAATTGCCGATTGGAGTAAAGACTTCGATATTTTGCTAGGAAATTTTGATTTAGATCGTTTAAATGCATTGATTGATTATCATACGAAAAAATTAACGTTAAGAAAATTTAACATTGAAATTCCATTTTTTACTTTGTACAATAAAATTCCAGTCGATGTACCCGAAGGTGAGATTATATTACCGGAAATCAAAATTAATAATATTACAATTCCATAGTCAATTCACACGGTAACCGATGGCTACGTAGACAATATCGTCCGGCGCAATTCGACCCTATAAAAGTTGAACGTCTTGACGATTACGAAATTTCGAACGGTCCCGCGAACTTCGATCCTTCGATAATTCGAACTCAGCATTTAAATACAGAAGAAAAAACTAAAATTTTAGAACTTTGCAAAAAATTTAAAGACATTTTTTAAGACGAAAAATCCGACTTGTCATTTACTTCAGCCATTAAACATGAAATTAGAACTAAAGACGAAAACCCTATTTATGTTAGAAGTTTTCGTCACCCTAGGGCAATGCAAGAAGAAATAACCAAACAAATAAATAAATTATTAGCTAACAAAATAATTAGATCCTCAATATCTCCCTATTCGGCACCGGTTTGGATAGTACCCAAAAAATTAGATGCTTCCGGAGAAAAGAAATTCCGTATGGTAATTGATTATCGGAAATTAGTAGTTAGGATATGGGGGTTCAAACGTGGAGGAAAATGATAAACCGGTTTTTCAAGGTCAGGTCAAGCACCGGTTTATCATTTTCCTCCACGTTTGAACCCCCATATCCATGCATGGTAAATGACCTTCAAGGTCAACCACCTAATATAGGCATTCGACCCTCAAGTCGCGGTTTACCCACCATAGGTTACTAAAGGACACTAGACAAGGTAAATGACCCTTATTGGAAAAAGCAAAAGTGCAAGGTTATACAATACTTATTTGGTAAAATAATTAAAAATCACTTTTTCAATTTTATGTGCCTTTTATGTACCTTTATTAATTAAATTATAAAGACAATTACGTTCCCATAACCCTGGAAAACCTGCTTCAATAATTTTTTATTATAATAAAAAGATCAATAATCTATTCCAGTTGTTAATGCAGGTTTCTGTTTTATCGCCATATTGAAGTTTACCTGACGGGGTAACAAACGGTAGAGAAAAAACAAGATTATGGTTTAAATAACGTCCATAGTATGAATTACTTCAGTTCAAGACAAAATGCTGTGCAGTAAATGTAACCGAGAGTTTTCAAATAAATATAATTTACGTCGCCAGATCAATTTGATGAAGAAACCAAACAATCTGTAATCATGATGTATAATAGTATGCATGTTTTTGAGCAAAAATTAAAACGGTATAATGAGAAACGTGATAAATATAATAAAAAAGTAAATTGTATACAAAACTTATTAAACGTTTTATAAGTGACTTTCAAAAAAGTTTGTAAAAATTTTAAACCAATAAAAAGTTTATTATCAATTATGTTTTATTTAAAACCAGTTAATTACATATTATTCTGTCTATAAACACTGAGTTCCTCCAATAGTTCTTCGACATCCTCGTCCTCAGTCCATGGGCAGAAACACATATCCTGTGGACAGTCGCAATCGGTCGAATTTGAGAAATCCATTCTAAAACAATACCATAAATATTCAATAATTATTAATTATTATTTGTTTTAACAACTTACCTGATACTATCTTCCGTTATCAACCATCTACAACAAAAATAATAATAAAAACCTTGTAAGAAGATAGTTCTGAATTTAGAATTTTGTTAGACCACCGTCTAAATACATTATAAACCTATCGGGTTTTGAAGAATCATAATTTTAAGTATTTGTTGTAAGTAACACGATGGTCTAAGTAAATTCTAAATGCAGAACCTTCTGAGAGTTTTAAAAGTTTCAGCTTACTCGTTGTTTTCATCCACTGCATCCAATAATTTGCCATAGATAGCAACTATTCTCATAATGACCTACGATAAAATATACATATAGAAAAACTTATTTAGAAAACGGTGATATACTTACAATCAAACTGATGTAGTGTTGTTTGTTAAATGTTCAATATGAAACAGTGTATTTATACAATATATTTCCCCCCAAAAAACCGTAAAAAGTAAAAGTGTAAGGTGAAATCAGATGATACTTATTTGGTAAAATAATTAAAAATCCCTTTTTCAATCTTATGTGCCTTTTATGTACCTTTATTAATTAAATTATAAAGACGTTCACGTTCCCATAACCCTGAAAAACCTGCTTCAATAATTTTTCTGTTATAATAAAATTATATATTTATATATTTCAATTTAATTCAAATTTTTATTGGTTTATAATTGTTTGGGAACAGATTAAAATTGAACAAAAAGTCTACAAGTATTTTATTATACGCCAAATTACACACATTTTATAATTATGCTTATAGTAAGTATGAAAATAAACATATAAAAAAAACAAACTTTTTTTTCAACACTATTAACTTTTTTCTGGGAAGATTCCAACATCATAGCGAAACTGCAGTAGGGGCTATATTTTATGTGGTCTTTAATCACATCATCATTTAATTTCCATTTAAAAACTTCAATGCCGCAACAAAAACATCTAACACAATCTTCAATTCCTGTATAATAAAATCCTGCTAACGCTAATTGTATTGGAGATACAACACCTTTCCATTTTTTAAAAGTTGCTAATCTGCAGTCGAATGAATTTGCAAACATTTCTTCAACACACATTTTTTACTATATTTACTGAGATTGAAAAAATTTTTTCAAGTAGTAGTATGGTTAATACAACTGTAATGTAATAACACCACCAGGGAATTGAATTATTTTCAACAGTCAACGTATTTTCTTTCTTGATAAATGGGGTGGGGTACAAACTTCGCCAACCAGTCTCTTCCATCGCATTATTAATTAATCTAATTCGTAATTTATAAACACTACTATTTTGTGGTAATTTAATAGTATAAACCGGTATGTTATTAGGAAAATAACTAGTCATTCTATTCCAATTATCTGGCCAGCTTTCGTTTTTAGTTCCATTTTTATCAAAACAAACAAACACTTCTTTACTACTATACAGGTGTTGAATGTAGAAATAATTTAACCATATGGTTTGAAGTATTAAAATAGGTGTTACCATTTTCACATCTAGTAAAAAAGTGTTAATTTTTATTAACAATAGTATTTAAATACCAAAAGGGTGCCATCAGATTTTCCGCAGTGTATAATAAATGTTTAATTAAGAATATTGACCTCATATATTGCAATATTGCTGATATAACGTGTAATACATCGAATTACTCGTATATTACAAAAAGTTTTACCCGATTCAATAGCTAAAATTGTGTGAACTGTACAAATGCAATGGTTTGCAAAATCATGGTTTCATATTAAAATGAATATATTATTACATCCGTAATAATTGAAAGAACAAAACGTAAACGTCTTTATAATTTAATTAATAAAGGTACATAAAAGGCACATAAGATTGAAAAAGGGATTTTTAATTATTTTACCAAATAAGTATCATCTGATTTCACCTTACACTTTTACTTTTTACGGTTTTTTGGGGGGAAATATATTGTATAAATACACTGTTTCATATTGAACATTTAACAAACAACACTACATCAGTTTGATTGTAAGTATATCACCGTTTTCTAAATAAGTTTTTCTATATGTATATTTTATCGTAGGTCATTATGAGAATAGTTGCTATCTATGGCAAATTATTGGATGCAGTGGATGAAAACAACGAGTAAGCTGAAACTTTTAAAACTCTCAGAAGGTTCTGCATTTAGAATTTACTTAGACCACCGTGTTACTTACAACAAATACTTAAAATTATGATTCTTCAAAACCCGATAGGTTTATAATGTATTTAGACGGTGGTCTAACAAAATTCTAAATTCAGAACTATCTTCTTACAAGGTTTTTATTATTATTTTTGTTGTAGATGGTTGATAACGGAAGATAGTATCAGGTAAGTTGTTAAAACAAATAATAATTAATAATTATTGAATATTTATGGTATTGTTTTAGAATGGATTTCTCAAATTCGACCGATTGCGACTGTCCACAGGATATGTGTTTCTGCCCATGGACTGAGGACGAGGATGTCGAAGAACTATTGGAGGAACTCAGTGTTTATAGACAGAATAATATGTAATTAACTGGTTTTAAATAAAACATAATTGATAATAAACTTTTTATTGGTTTAAAATTTTTACAAACTTTTTTGAAAGTCACTTATAAAACGTTTAATAAGTTTTGTATACAATTTACTTTTTTTATTATATTTATCACGTTTCTCATTATACCGTTTTAATTTTTGCTCAAAAACATGCATACTATTATACATCATGGTTACAGATTGTTTGGTTTCTTCATCAAATTGATCATCACTATCATTTTCAACCTCAAGTTGTTCCTGCGCGCTAGACTGCTCGTTATCTTGCTTATTATCCTGCTCGATATCCTGCTCGACAGTCTGCTCGGTATCTTGCTCGATATTTTTCGAAATACTCGGATCGGTAATTTGCTTTGTTTCCTTTTCAGTTTCGATTAAACTCTCTTCATCGGAAACATCCGAGTAGTTTGTAAAACCAATTGGCTTTACCGCTTCAAAAGAACCGCTAATAATTTCTATATCACTTTCACGAGCAATTTGCAATAATTCATTAGAAATAATATTTATGTTTTTTTTAGGTAACATTGGATTTTTAAAATCTCTCACAGTTCTTTTCATTGTGATTACTTTTTATAAACTGATCTCACAGGGGTATTTATATCAATAGTCAACCTCGATAAACCTATTTTAAAAAACAAAAACTAAAATCATCGATAATTAAATTTAATAATGGCTATTTTGGATTACTTATTTTAAAATACATCTCATCCAATTAAAAACTCTTCTTATGGGTATATAATTAAACAGATCTGTTATTTTTTCTTGTACTAAACCGGTAATCTTTAGTAATAATTTTAAAATTTACTGCTGTTTTAAGAATAAAAATTCTAAATTAAGAGTAAATTAAAAAAATCTAATATCAGAAAGTCACCCCACCACATTTTGTGTTGTATTTAAGAAAGCGAATAATGAAATAATTTTAGTTGCAACAGTTACAATGTGGATGGCTTACGCAAATTATATAAAAATTGTTGATTTATACAGTGGAATTACAAATCTGCAGGAAAGATTTCGCAACTTAGAATTTGATGCTGATCATGAACAAATTTATGGGTGTCTTCGAGTATATCAACCATACACAGAAGATGAGTTAGTTTTATTATCCAAGAAATACCAAAAAGGGTATGAAATTTGTTCAGCATTTGCAAATGGTAAAATTTGTCTAGGATGTTTTGTTTCAAATATGCGAACTGCAGAGCTGCAGGGATACTTAAATTGTGTTCAAAAATATTTACCATCTTTTTTGCGAGAACCTGATTATCGAGAGGGAGAAGATGAAGAAGGAGAAGATGAAGTGGGAGAAGAAGAAGGGGGTGGAGAAGAAGGGGGTAAACCAACCAGTCAAGAAATATTAATATAAAATGTGCTTAGTTAATTTTGTATTCAGTTGTAATCATGAATTGTAACAATAAATTTATATGTGAACAACGATTTAGTTTAAATCCATCGAAATCCAAATTCATATCTGTGTGTTTATGTCCTAATTTCAATTGGACACCATATGTTATTATTTCTGGAAATAAAAACACCAATGTGAAATTTAGTGAAAAAGAATGGGAGGAATTTTTAGCGTACAAGGATGTCATTAACGACTTTATGTATTCAACAAATTATTGTTCCACCATAGAAGCAACAAGTTTTGTGTTACATTTTGAAAGTTTTGAAAAATCTAAAGTTTTGAAAATCAGTTCCAACAATTCCAATATTTGGTTGGGCCTCTCATCACTTGAAGAAATGTGGAAAATAGTACCATTAATAAAATATCATCAAGAAAATTTTAAAAATCAACATATTTTGAGTACTTTACAAATATTGAAGGAAGGAAAAAGGAATGATGTTATAAATAATTCCCTCATGATAATGGAACCAATTAAAAATCTAAATCCTGTGACTTATGGAATAATAATGGAGGTGATATATTTACATCCTGAGCTGTTATGAAAAAGGTGACATTTAATGAAAGTTTAAACCAAGTTCATCACATGTTTACATGGAATTATGCATACAGATCTGCTCGACAAAGTGATTGGGAGTCTACAGCGCTAGATTGTATACGATTTTCAACACGTATTAAGGAAGCTTCAATTATTTTAAATCCTGTATTAGATTTAGTTCATAGAAAAAATGTATTTGAAAAAATAAAACATTTGTATACTTTATAAGCTTTTTATTAAAAAATTAAACTATATCTTTTTTATTTATCCAAGAATTATAATTCAATCCCAACCATTTAACATAAAGTTTGTTTCCTTTTCTTTTTAACACCTTTTCAATTAAATAAACATCAGGATATTTTACTTTTTGTAATTCCTCCGTATAAAAACCACCTTCAATTTCTTCTTTTTTCACATCTTCTAAAATATATGTTGTCGGGTTTGTTAATTTAACTTTTTTAATTTTGAAAACTTCGGTAGTCCAATTAGGTGTATAACCTTTTGTAAATGTTTGACGATATTTACTTATACGAACAAAATCACCCTTTTTAAATTTTGGTTTTTTAGGGTCAGTAGTTTTTAGTTGGTTGAAAGCAACAATATGATGAGCATTTTTATCTGTAACCTTACTAGGTATAACACCGGTAGTTGTATGTTTTGTATTATTATATTTGGTTACAATTTCAGGAAGAATTTTTAACCATTTGTATGATCCTTGCAAACTAAATTGTTTCCAAAGCATTGTTTTCAGAGTTCGAATAACTCTTTCAACTATACTGGCTTTTAAATTGGAAAAAGTGCTGTAGTGATTAATATTATGTTTTTTCATTAATTCCTGAAAATCTTTATTATAAAATTCTTTTCCATTGTCGGTTTGTAAATTTTTAACAGGTGACATTTGTATTAATATTTTCTTCATCGCCTTTGTAACATCACTACCTGTTTTTCGTTTTACAGGTTCAGCCCAAACGTATTTACTAAATGTATTAATAACAACTAATATGTAATTATATCCCTGATTTTCTTTACCATAAAGAGACATTATAGCCTTGAATCACCTTGAATTAAGTCATGTAAACCTTTAATAATAACATGTCTTCGTTTATATTTTTTTCTAGCTGGTTTATGCAATTCTTCTACGACATCAAGTTTACTCATATTCAACTGGTACTTTTAAAATAATCTGAATAGATGCGTACTCGTCATAATCATCTGTAGAAAATAACGTTAATTTATCGCTTTTATTTACTTTTTTATTAATTAAATCATTTTTTTGAATCTGCTGATCATTTAATAAAATGCTTGCATCGATAGGAATTATTCTAATTTTTAAAATTATTGCATCAAAAGGAAATTGAAAATATGCTTGTCGGTTTAAATCCCATATTTTATGATCTTCTGGACTGATCAAATTGTTTCCTTTTCTAGTACTTGTAAGAGTTACTATTGATTTAGTAAATAATTTTGGTTTGTTGCAAATGTAAAACGTGGGTGGAAACGTGGGAGGAGACGTGGTAGAAGCATTTGCAATAGAAGAACCGTCATCGAGGAAGTGGCTACCAAATTTATTAAGTGGCATTTTTAAACTAAGTACATTATTAGATTGCACGAGTATTTATTCAATTATCCCACCCTCACGTAATTCTTCAAGAACTGAAATAATTTCATTTTGAACACCTGTATTACCCGCTGTCTCAGAAGCTATTAGTAATTTCAATCTATCTATTAATTCATTATAATCATTAAAATAAACGTAATCAATTTTGTTTTTGGAGTATTTTTTTAATGCACCCCCCCTTTTACTTTTCATATTTCGGGTTAAAACACCTTTTAGTAAACTGTTTGGTGCAGAACTTGATCGTCTTCTTTCTACAGGTTTAGTTTCTAATGTTGGTTTAATTATAAAATCATATTTATCTCTTATGTCAAAAGGATAACTTTTTTTAATGGGTAAATTAGCATCATAATTTGTTTGAATTAAATTTGTTCTTCTAATAATATCGATAAAATCTTCAACATCTTTCTTCTTATACCCCGTTGGATTTTTCTTGAATAATAATTCATAAAGTCCGGGAGTTCCCTTATATTGCAAATTATTAATTTTTAAATCGGGGCCGTTAAAATCTAATTCAGAATTACCAATATAAAACTTATCGGTAATAGGGTCGTGATAAACACCTAATATATGATCAAAAACACCTTCAACATCTCTAATCATATCTTCAATATATGCTCTAGGTAATGGTGAGTTAAATTGCTCAAAATATTCTTTTAAAACATTTGGGTCAGTTATTGTTTCAATAAATTGTGAAATGGTATCATCTATATATTCATCTGTTGGAGATACTTCACCAGGGGATTCATACGTTTGAGCATCTCTTAAAAATGATGGGGGTTCTTTGTGAGGTGGTGTGTTTGGAGTATCTTGTTGTAAAGGCGTTGAAAATAACGATTTTCTCAATTTTTTTATTGGTTTAATATCATATGGTTCTTGTTTTTCCAAAACCGATACTAATTCCTTTATGGGTTGTGTTATTGGTTGATAGCTTTTTTCCAAATGTATCTGTGATTGGGCTATATTAGTCTTTAAATTTTTATATTTCTTTTTTAAATCTTTTCTAGCCCTTAACAACTGTTTAGTCACTTGTGGATTCATATCTACTAATTCTTTTCCAGAGTAAAACTATTTATATAAATGTGTCCAAATTTTTTCTATATTTTCCAGCTAAAAGTGGACAATCTTTATCAATTGTTAAGAAGTCAAATTTTTTTTTCCAACAATAAGAACAAATGTTTTTAAATTCTTGAAAAGACATGTCTATGTTTACATGATCATCGTAAATATGTTTTAAATTTGTTAAATCTTGTTTAAAAATTATTAAAAAATTAGCATTATCTCGAATTAATTGCTTTGGAATAGATGAATATGTTTGACATAAATAAAAACAATCTGTTTGTTTGTGTCGACCGAAAGAAAAGTATTTTTGTATAATATTCTGGTCACAAGAAGCTACATCATCAAAAATTATAATTGAGTTATTTTCTATATTTTCAGGAGAAATAATATCATTCGAATTGTCGAATTCTTTGTAACCAATTTCTTCAATAGGTTGTAATAAAGTTTTTAAATATCTATATTTCGGCTGTTGTAATGACTTTGAATATAGATAGACATTTTCAAATCGCAATCCGTTTGGGTGTTCAAGTAATGATATTATAACGTTTGTTTTTCCTGATGCACTTGGACCTATAATTAAACCTCGTTTACATTCCCCACCGAATAAAGGACCATGCTTATTAATTTTTACGTCGTTAACAGTAAAATCGTGATTTTTAACGGGTAGTAAGTGTTTGTTTTTCATCGTGATACTGACTATATATATATAGGGTGGTGTTATATTTATATATTAGTCAATGTTGAAACGTAAACGTGTATACCGAAAAGGTAGAGGATTATTAAACACTTTGATTAATAAATTGCCAGTTGAACTACATATACCCGGCTATAATTATTGCGGACCCGGCACAAAATTAAAAAAACGATTAGCTAGGGGGGATAGTGGTATCAATCAATTAGATTCTGCATGTAAAGAACACGATATTGCTTATTCTAAAAGTAGTAATCTAGAAAAAAGACATAAAGCAGATAAGGAATTAGAAAATAAAGCCTGGAACATTGTCAATTCAGATTCTAACTTAGCTGAAAAAACTGCAGCGTGGTTAGTAACGACAGCAATGAAAGGTAAACAAAAATTCGGTATGGGATTAAAACAAAGAAAAAAAAAGAGAATTATTAAACCTCCAAAAATCGGTGGATTTCTACCACTTTTATTACCTCTTCTTGCCGCTCTTGGTGCTGTGGGTGGTGGAGCAGCTAGTATTGCAAAAGCAGTAAACGATGCGAAAGCGAATAAATTGGAACTTGAAGAACAAAAACGTCATAATTTAATGATGGAAAAATCGGGTAGAGGCATAAAAAAGGGGAAAGGAATAAAAAAGGGGGGAGGAATAAAGGGAAAAGGTTTATATTTGAGACCTTATTCAAAAAACTAATTTTACCCAACAGGGCATTAAACGATGTTGATTTAAAAAAGCATGCTGAAAAAATTCCCCATTTTCGAGGTGTATTTATGAGAGATACATTACCAAAACTTATACATACATTTGAAACTGGAATAGTAAATCTTGATTCGGATATTGGTACAGGTACTCATTGGGTAGCATATTCTAAGAAACACGATAAAATTATATATTTTGATAGTTATGGAAATTTACAACCACCTATAGAATTAATTAATTATTTCCATAGTAACGGAAAAGTAAACATATACTATAATTACGACCGAATTCAAAAGGATTCATACATGTGTGGTCATTATTGTCTATTTTTTTTTATATAATCAATATTTTTAATAAAAGTATATCATTTCTTAGTAAACTGTTGTAGAGTTATGTCTTTAAGTTTTACTTTAACTGGAAATTCATCCATTTTAAAATATGATTTTAATGATCCAATATATTTAGAAGATGACTATGAAATAGGTTTGGTTAATTTTTATAGTTTTAATACAATACCAAATATAGATGAAACAAATAATGTTTTTTATTGGGGTAAACCCGGAGAGAAAGTATATGAATATAAAGTACCTGTAGGAGCATATGAATTGAATGATATAATACAACTCATTAAAAATTATGTAAAAAAAGTTGATAGCGACGCAGTTATAGATATAATTCCTAATATAAATACATCAAAAATAACAATGAAAAGCAACCGCATAATTTATTTTAAATTTAAAGAAAATTATATTGGATCCGTATTTGGATTTGATTTGGAACGACTTGATCCTGATATAACATACATTTCCGAACATCCTATAAAAATATTAAAAGTTAATTCTGTTGGAATTGATTGTAGTATAGCGGCGGGTTCTTATTTAAATGGTAAACCTGTTCACATTATTCATCAATTTTTTCCGACTGTTCCTTTTGGGTATAAAATAGTTGAAACCCCTCAAAACGTTTTGTATTATCCAGTTAGCGTTAAAGCAATCAACAATATTACGGTAAAAATTATAGATCAATCTGGTGACCTTATAAATTTTCAAGGTGAAGAAATTACTTTAACTTTACATATAAGAAAAGTATGGTCTTAAAATTTAACTATATAAAGCATACTTACACTAAAAAGAGTAGTCATCCAAAAACAATCACAGGAATAACACCAAAAAATAAAAAATTTTTAATTTCACTTGGCTTAAAAGTTTTGGTTTAAAATGGATGTTTTACATGTGACAAGTCAACCTTTTAATGACACTAGTATTGAAGAATATCAATTTCATAGTTATCAACCAAACATAACGGGGAACGTGAATTATAATGATGAAATACGAATTTGTATTCAAGATTTAGACGCTTATACTTTACCTTCAAACAGTTATTTGTATATTGAGGGTAAATTACTTACTGAAAACGATCAAATTCCGAAAAATCTAAGATTTATTAATAATGGAATTGGATTTTTATTTCGTGAAATGAGATATGAATTAAATGGTGTTGTTATTGATTCAGTTAGAGATTTGGGGTTAACAACAACAATGAAAAATTATTTAAGTTTAAATGAAAATGAAAGTGTGCTTTTACAAAATGCTGGTTGGTTTCCAAAAATTAAAGATGAAATAGTTTTGGTTGATGCAGAGGGTAATTTTAACGTTTGCATACCCATGAAACATTTATCAGGATTTTTTGAAGATTATAAAAAAATTATTATGAATATGAAACAAGAATTAGTTTTAATTCGTTCCGCTGATGATATTGATTCAATTATCAGTATTGATGAAAGTGAAAAACCTAAAATTGTTATTTCAAAAGTGTTTTGGAATGTACCACACATTAAACCAAGTTTAAGTCAACAACTTCGATTAACAAACATTGCTAAAAGTAATAAAGAGTTACCCATCAAATTTCGCTCTTGGCAAACTATTGAATATCCATCATTAAATAATTCTAGTAGACATACTTGGGCTGTAAAAACTAGTTCAAAAATTGAAACACCTAGACATGTTATTATAGGTTTTCAAACCGATAGAAAAGGAAAAATTACCAAAGATATGAGTAAATTTGATCATTGCAAACTTAATAATCTAAGAATATTTTTAAATAGTGATCGGTTCCCATACCATGATTTAAATTTAAATTATGATTCAAATAGATTTGCAACGGTCTATGAAATGTTTGCAAATTTTCAAGAATCCTATTATCAGCTAATACAGAATCAACCTATTTTTACACCCAATGAATTTAAAGATAAAGCTCCTTTAGTTCATGTGGATTGTTCTCGACAAAAGGAGGTGATACAATCAGGAAGTGTTGCTTTAAGAATTGAATTTGAGACAGATGTTGCCACATCTTCCAATACTTCAGCATATTGTCTCATAATACATGAAAAAGAATTTTCATATAACCCCTCCACAAAAATTGTAAAACAGTATTAAATAAGTGGTTTTGTAAAAAATGTTATAATGTACGAGCAACTGTTGCGTGAGTTTGTTGACAAATTGCTTAAACTGAAGCAAGACATTGAATTTTTTGAAAAAAGAAAATATGTAGAAAAATTATTAAAACAATTAAAACTATGAGACTTGTTGTAGATGTGCAGGGATTTAAAATTGAAAACAATAAATTTATAATCAAAGAATTTGCAGCGTACAATGGGAATCAAATAAATCATTATGTGTTTAAACCACCATTCCCTTTACGAATGCTTTCACCTGAATTACACCGTCAAGCTACTTGGTTAATGAATAATCATCATTGCATCGAATGGAATTTTGGATTTACACCTATTCATCATTTTTCGAGAATATTGCAGCAATTAACAAATAATGTTGTGATGGTGTATGTAAAAGGTGCTGAAAAAGCTGATTATATAAAAAAATATTGCAATGTTCCGGTCTATGAATTTGAAGAATCGCCCTCACTTGGACATATGGAACCGAAATGTTTTAGTCACACATCTAATAATTGTGTTTGTGCTCTGTCAAATGTATTTTTTTTATATGAAAATTTTATAATAAATGAATAAAATATTTTAAAAGTATTTTTATTTTTACAGTTATAATATATCAACAAAATCTCTTAAATCTATATCATCTAAATTACATTCTTCAACATTTATATTATCTATATTAACCAACTCGTCTACATCATCAAAATTACATTCTTCTAAAAAATTATCTATATTAATTATAAAATGCCCCCATGCTAAAGTATTTACATCACCAGGTATTACATGTCTTTTATCATCATGATATGAAAGTGCAATTTTATTTTTTAACTCTGTAAATATTGTGTGTAAATCAGAGACAAATATGTACATTTTTCTAAAAATCACACCTTCATTTTCTACAATTTGTACATAATCATTTAATTCTAAATTATGTTTAACAACTGATCCGGAAACACCTTTAGCTTTTTTAATTAAATCACAATTTTTAAAAGGTTTACTTAATTTTACACAATACGCTTTAGCCCCTGTGCCATAAAATGAATCTATAGGAACACCACCAAATTCATCTTTCATTTTACCGACGGTTGACACAGTTTTTGGAATGTCATAAATATTATTGACCGGATAATTAGAAGTATCGTAAAATTCAATATTATTCTTCATATCCTGGTAAAAATCAGATGTAAATATTTCTAAAATTAAAGAGTCCGTGTCTGTATAACACAGTTTAGCATCCAAACCATATTTTTTTTTAATGTGAGTGTAATAAAAATCGTAAATTTTTGTCTTTGAAATGTCTAAAATTGAAAAACCTACATAGGATGGTTTATCGTAAAACATTTTTACTTTATTTAATTGAATTGCTACGAGGTTTTCACTGAATATTGAACAAGACTTGAATTCTGGTTTGGCTATTAATCCTCGAGCTCCTGGAGATTTAGTTTTATTTTCCCATCTTGTTGCTAAGCGAATATCTTTTCTTTTTTCTATATTTTCCATGGTTTTTCCAAATATTGAATTTGTTAATAACTTAAATAAATCCCGTTCAAATTCATTTTTTGCATTATTTCGAAGAGTTGTATTTAATTCTATGTATTTCTTTAACCATTGTGATTGTGAAAATTCAATTATCCTATGAATTTTTTTCAATTTTAAACCATATTTTAAACACTGCTTCAAATTTTTGTAGTGAATAATATATTTTGTCTTATCATACAAATTTGGGATAAGTTTGGAAAATTTACTATTTGGTGGTGTTAAATTTTCCGGACAAAACGGTAGATCATTGTGGAGGTCGTGTAAATCTAACGGGTATTCTAAATCAACTTCCAACACATATCCTTTACATGAATCATCTAATATAGAAAAAACATTAAAATGATTAATTTCGTTTCCACATAACCATCTAAAATCACTTGTAGGAAGATAATCACTCATTGCAGCTCCGTATAAATTAGTTGCGTCTAAATACATTATAAAACTATCGGGTTTTGTAGAATCATAATTTTTCAGATATTTGTTATTAGCAACTGCTTTTCTCTTAGTACATTGTGCAACCCCACCTCTTATTCCTTTTTTAAAAAAATGCAGCATGTCAATATCTGTCAACAATTGTAATTTTATTTGTGTGTGTTTTAACATTGCATCCCAACTCAGAGATGGTGCTGTTAGATATTGTGCTGGATCTAATTTATATTCATTTAAACATATTGTTCTAAAATTTTCAAAAACATCTGCCAATAACAACACATCTGTTTTTAAGTACAACATTGAGTATTCACCTAAATCGTTACAATTAAATTTATTCCAAATTTCATTTGCTCGTTTATAATCTTTATCCGAAATAGACTCATTTTTTAATTTATCATAGAATTTTTCCTTGCATGGCAAGTGTTTATCATCTAATTTTTCGTATGAGTCGACATAGGAGTATGGAAAAACACCTTTCTGTCTCATTAAATTAAAATTTTCTTTAAAATATTTTTTTATTTCTACACATTGAGTTGACTCTAATGTTGAACTAAGTTTATCTAAGGATCTTGCTAAAAATCGAAACGAATCCACAAATCGTATTTTTATGTATACGTTATGTTTTTCTAATTTTTCAACAAGTAAACTTTTTGAAAATGAAATGTATTTTTCTTTTGTTTGTGCAATAACAGAAAGGGGTTCCTCATTAGTCGATAGTTCTTTAATAAATAGATGACAATCGTAATTTGTGAGATTGTGGAAAAATACTGGTACAAAAGTTGGTAATTTATAATTTAAATTGCAAGCGTTGTGAGCTGGACCTCTATATTTTCCCGTTAGATGACAATGGTCCTGTATTCTTAAATCAAAATTATCAAAAGGATTGTTACATATATGACAAATTTTTGTATTTGCAAACGTTTCCATTTCTTCTGTAGTTAATGGAAGCATTTTTTTTACAATTTTTAACTGATTATAAATATTATGAACCGTTTCATCCAACTTTTGCACAAACACTTTTGCAACATCTGGTCCTTTATACATTTCAAGTTTAGATAACTTATCATTAAAACTACATTTAACGTAAAACGCAAACGCATACGGTTCATGTTCACACACTTTTACGGAAAACGATTTTTCAGCTGATTGTTCGGCGTAGTCTATAGGCTTTAGATAACTTTCAAAATCTGCGTAAATCACAAAAGGCACTTTTAGTTGTTTTTCAATATTTGTAAACTTTAAAACATTTTCCGGTATAAATTCACCACACTTGTTTATTATTAAATCACTTGATGGTAGTTTTGTATATACATGAACACAATCATGTTGTTCGTGTAATTTCAACTTTTCCTTGGACGAAAACGATTGAAGACATCCATCGCAAATGTATATTTTTTCTGCGTGGCTGGTTTTTTGACTTCTAATTAATCGGGAAAGGTCGGTGATTAAACAATAATGATTTATTTCATTATTGGAAATTAATAAAAGGTTTACATGTGTTGGTTTGCGTTGAGATGTAAAATGTAAAGGTCCTACTATTTCATAAACAATTTTAGAATTTTCATAGTAGGAATCAATGCCATACACGTTAACGGAAATATTGTTTAAAATTTCAAATTTTTTAATATCTGTTAGTTTCACTGGAAACTCAATTCCTGTAAAATTTAATAATGTATCATATGGTGGGTATGATGATGGATTTCTTGGATTTCCATTTGCTGTAAAAATTGCTGCATTCATTGAATACGCAAAGCATTTGTTATCATTATTTATTAAATTTAAAACGGCTTTTCTTTTTACTATTTGCTTTGGTAAATTAATAAACGACGAGGCTGAAATACTGCTGAATCGGTTTATATTAACATCCAAAAATAATATTTCTTTTAAGGCCCAGTTGGAATCTTTTTCTTGAAATTCTGATGCTTTGTTGCTAATTTCATCCTTAAGTTCTTCAAAAATTTTATTTAAGTTGGTAGAAATGGTTATAATCTTGTTACATGAGTTCATAGATTTTATATCTGTTAAAAATGTGTCTGGCTTGATATAAATTCCAAACACCTCCATGTTGATTTTAAGAGTACGATGAACTTGTAGATATTCACTAATTTTCTTTACCACCTTTAATTTAATTTCACTGAAGAATTCATTGTAGTCTATAGATTTCTTGTTGATGGAAAAACGATAACTTGCTATTCGGTTTTTAAATGCGTGAGATAGTTTACTAACGTTACTATCCAGCACCTCAATACTCATAGGTCTTAGTCTTTTTTTCGGTAGTTCCGGACAATTTTTTTGATGATGATGTAGTAAATAATTTCTTGAGAACTCTCGATTACACTTGTTGCATTTTAAGCTGCAAGTATGTTGTTGTATATTATTCAAAAACTCACCATTGCATTTTTTGCATTTTAAGTTTACACCACAATTAAATTGATGGCGACGTAAATTATATTTATTTGAAAACTCTCGGTTACATTTACTGCACAGCATTTTGTCTTGAACTGAAGTAATTCATACTATGGACGTTATTTAAACCATAATCTTGTTTTTTCTCTACCGTTTGTTACCCCGTCAGGTAAACTTCAATATGGCGATAAAACAGAAACCTGCATTAACAACTGGAATAGATTATTGATCTTTTTATTATAATAAAAAATTATTGAAGCAGGTTTTCCAGGGTTATGGGAACGTAATTGTCTTTATAATTTAATTAATAAAGGTACATAAAAGGCACATAAAATTGAAAAAGTGATTTTTAATTATTTTACCAAATAAGTATTGTATAACCTTGCACTTTTGCTTTTTCCAATAAGGGTCATTTACCTTGTCTAGTGTCCTTTAGTAACCTATGGTGGGTAAACCGCGACTTGAGGGTCAAATGCATATATTAGGTGGTTGACCTTGAAGGTCATTTACCATGCATGGATATGGGGGTTCAAACGTGGAGGAAAATGATAAACCGGTGCTTGACCTGACCTTGAAAAACCGGTTTATCATTTTCCTCCACGTTTGAACCCCCATATCCTAACTACTGAAATTAAATGAAAACACAATCGAAGATAAATATCCGCTACCAAAAATTGACGAAATTCTAGATAATTTAGGTAAAGCTACTTATTTTACGACCCTTGATCTTGCCCAAGGATTCCATCAAATTGAAGTTCATCCTAATTCCATCGAGAAAACTGCTTTTACTGTAACCCACGGCCACTTCGAATTTGTCAGAATGCCGTTTGGCCTTAAAAACGCTCCCGCGACTTTTGAAAAATTAATGGATAACATTCTCAGGCCCTTCCTTTACAAATTTTGCTTTGTCTACATGTCTACATGTCTACGTTATGATCTTTTCGAAATCTCTACACGAACATCTTGTTCATATTTCAAAAATCTTCGAACTATTTCGAGAAACAAATCTCAAAGTTCAATTAAATAAATCTGAATTGCTCACTAAAGAAGTAGCTTTCCTCGGCCATATTGTAACTCCTCAAGGAATTAAACCTAATCCTTCTAAAATAGAAGCTATTCAAAAATTTCCTCTACCAAAAACAATAAAAGAAATAAAGTCATTCCTAGGACTTATCGGATATTACCGCCGTTTTATTCCACATTTCGCAAAAATTACTTCCCCTTTTTCTAGATGCACCCGAAAAGGAGCAGTCATCGATTCCAATAATCCCCAATACATCGAGTGCTTCGAAAAATGTAAGCAACTATTAAGTAATGGCCCAATTCTTCAATATCCGGATTTTTCGAAAACTTTCACCCTTACTACTGATGCCTCAAATATAGCTATTGGATCTGTTTTATCACAAGACAACCACCCTATCGCCTATTATTCTCGAACACTAAATTCTGCGGAGCAAAATTATTCAACAATCGAAAAAGAATTGTTAGCAATAATTGACTCGTGCAAACACTTTCGTGCTTATTTGTACTCGCAAAAATTCATAGTAGAAACTGATCAAAATCCACTTGTTTGGATTTACAAAATTAAAGATCCCACTTCTCGATTAGCACGCTGGAGATTAAAACTTGAAAACTACAATTTTACTGTAAAATACAGAAAAGGTAAAGAAAACCAGGTAGCCGACGCCCTTTCTCGCGTACAAATTAACGCTCTTGACACAAATAGTTCAAACTGCGCTGAACCCCCTGATTCCGACGATTCCGATTTTGATTTAGACGAATTTCTTGATGAATTTGAAAATCTTCAAAACTCCGACAATAACGGTAATAGCAACGACGACGATAACACACGACATACCGCAGTTAAAAATCCCATTACAGGTATCCCTATTTCAGAAGAACCGATCAATTTATTTAAAAATCAAATAATATTTGTTCCCGATTCATCAAAATACGACATAGAGTATAAAGAAGTATTTAAAAAGCATAGTTACACAATACAAATAACGAAAAACTGGCAATCCGACGTTAAAAATGCACTCAAAGACTTACTATATACTATACTATACACTATATACTATATATACTATACAGTGCATTTCTTTAATGTCCCCCCCCCTTTTTATTTTTTGAACGGATCAACTTAGAAAATTGAAATTTGGGATAATGAAACTAATGCATGATTACTATATTTTGGAGTAAAATTGACAGATGAAAATTTCAAGATGGCGACTGAACGCCATCTTGGGAAATAAATTTAAATGGAAAGGGGGGTCTTGTGATACATCATTTTGAAGCTCCTGACAAATACTCTACAACCCTGAAATATAAAGTCAATATCTGCACCTGCTACAAAATGGCGGAACATTTAATAATTACCTGAATACAAACAAAATAATATCAATTTTTCTAGAAATATTTGTTTTTCTATGGCAAACAGCAATCACAGCAAACCGATAAGGTTTGACAGGTTATTTTTGGTTAAAAAAATTCCAAAAAATTTAAGTACGACAACGAACATTAATTGTTTAGTCAAAATATGCTCATTTAGTTTTTGGTTTTCCTCGTGTTCAAAATATTCTCTTTAGTTTTCGATTTTCCTAGTGTTCAAAGTATTTTCATTTAGTTTTCGGTTGTTTAGTTCTCATTGCAGTTAGGTAGCACGTCAACTAACTCTAAAATGGCCAATTCTCGTCCATTGGAAGATGGACCACCACCACATTACTCCAGACAAGTAATGAACTATTTGGATGCTATTTTCCCTGGTCGTTGGATCGTTGGATTGGTCGTCGAGGTCCTACGGAATGGATTTGACCAGAATTTGACCAGATTTGACACCTTTAGACTTTTTTCTATGGGGCTAATTGAAGCAAAATGTGTACGAAACTAAACCTGCTTCAATATTGGATATACGAGAAATAATTACAGATATTTGTAAAAATATCGACGTTACTATGTTCGAAAATGTTCGGATAGGCTGTTCTTGTATCAAGAAGTTCAAGGCAACCATTTCGAGCTTTTTTTGAACAGAACTCAGCTTATTTCCTCAAATTATGACGTTAAACGTCGATTTATTCAGGTAATTATTAAATGTTCCGCCATTTTGTAGCAGGTGCAGATATTGACTTTATATTTCAGGGTTGTAGAGTATTTGTCAGGAGCTTCAAAATGATGTATCACAAGACCCCCCTTTCCATTTAAATTTATTTTCCAAGATGGCGCCCAGTCGCCATCTTGAAATTTTCGTCTGTCAATTTTACTCCAAAATATAGTAATCATGCATTAGTTTTATTATCCCAAATTTCAATTTTCTAAGTTGATCCGTTCAAAAAATAAAAGGGGGGGGGGACATTAAAGAAATGCACTGTATACTATATTTGTAATTATTTCAGAGATAACATAAATTTAACTGCGAAAGCCATTTTCTGTAATAGACTGTTAATAGACGTTGAACAAAAAGAAAAACAGATAGAATGTGTTAAGAAATATCATTCGGAAAATCATAATGGTATCGTTGAAACTTACAAACACTTAAAAAGAAAATTTTATTGGCCTTCAATGCAGACTACAAATTCTGACTACAATAACTCCGCCGTTATTAAAGAATTTTTGAATCTCCATAAAATTGAAATTCATTTCACCACTGTTAATAGTTCTTCCTCTAATTCCCCTGTTGAGCGTTTCCATTCGACGTTACTAGAAAAACTTCGAACTTTACGAGAACAAATCCGAAGAAAATCCGCATGACTCACTTGACGACATTTTTACTCACGCTATACTAATTTACAATCAATCAATCCATAGTACCACAAATTATTCACCATTTTCAATTCTTTACGGACCCTATGCTGAAGAAATTCATTTTTTTTGACCTTCCCTTGTATCAAACTTACAATCAGAGACATAAAGACGAATTATTACCATTTATAAACGAATTGTACAGAAAACAAAAAGAAAAACGACAAAACCTATTAGCCAAACATAACCAAAATGCAGAAACTATCCCCGAAATCGACAATACACAAACCCTTCGCGTTTCCAAAAAGAAACATAAAGCTAAACTGGATGCCCCATATTCCACAATGCACCCTAAAAAACAAGAAAAAACTAAAATTATTGGCGAAACTTCTAAAGGAAACAAAACCAGCACCCATTTAAAATACGTAAAAAGACTTCGCAAAATTACTAATAAAAATTCTCAAGAAGCAAATTCTTTACAGGACAACCCTATCCCTGGGACGTCACATGAAAATTCAGGAGATTCCGAATAACGGTTATTATGCCGAAGACATCGGAACTTGCAGAGAAGTTTCCCACTATCACCGACATATTCTACACATTGACTTAGACACATTAGAAGAAATGATAAACATAAACCCTGAAGATTATTTTAAAACTCCTATAAATAACAGTTCCCTCTCACCCCTATATTCCCAATACAAACACTTACAAAACGAAGCAAACGACAACCTACATAAAATTACACGTAGACAGAAAAAGGGTTTATTCAACTTCCTAGGTACCGCGATAAAATACGTAACTGGAAACCCAGACGACACTGACCTAGACCTACTAAAAACACATATAACCGCTTTAGAATTAAAGGATAATGAAATAATAAAAAGGTTTAATAACGAAATATCTTTTAGTCAATCTATTGATACGAGTTTCAATAAATTATTAGATAAAATTAATAATAATAGTTTTATTGTTATGGCTGCAATTAATAAATTGTCAGCTGACTTCGATGGATACATTGCTCTTCACAACGAAATTATTAATCTTGAAAACGTTAATGAATTTCTGATGAAACTTATTAGAACCATTACTTTGTCTCATTTAAACATTTCAAATATCGAATTATTTACGTTAAAGGAACTTCAAATTTTAAAAAATAATCTTGTCAAAATTTACTTTAGAAACGCCCTCCTAATTAATGATGAACACCTCTACGAACTCGTAGAATCATCAAAAACTTTAATTTGTGTTACTTCAAAACAATGCTCATAATAGTAAAAATCCCGATTTTCCATACCAATACTTATTCTACCCATAGAATTTACCCTATACCTAATAAAGATCACATAATGATTTTACCACCTACACATTTCTACGCAAACAACAAATGGTACGAGATCTCCACCGGAGATGCCGAATACGTCATCTGTTCAAATTCTATTCGATCCAAATGCCAAATACCAAATGTACAAAATTGCACAAAAACCATAGTAACCGAAAATTTCTACCGAGAAACCGCCAAAACAGTTTTATTGGGTATAGTCCATCCGATAAAAATCCAAGAAGTAGACGTCCACTCCAGTAGTATCCTGATGACCGATGAACCAATCACCATAGAAGGAAGAATTTACGATAAGAAAACCGTTCGAGAAATGTCCTTACCAGACATTGTACCTATCAAACTTTTGCCTCAACATAAATTGGAACTCGAAAGGCTGAGCATCGCCGAAAACCATGGACAAATCCAACCGCTGGAGACGATGGAGACTCTGCCCAGAATTTCAACTGGCCTCAGCACCACCTCGCTTTTACTAATACTAATTATTTTAGCTGCACTCCTAACGATTCTTATTAGGAAAAGGAAAAGAATTGCCAAGATTCTTTTCGGACCAAATCTACAGCCAACCCAAATCGAGATACTACAGGACCTTATTTTGGAACCCACCAAGACTTCGAGGACGAAGTCAGAACCAAAGAAGGGAGGAGAAATGTAATCGCCGCTCGACTATTCCACTTATTCAGCATTATTATTCTATAAATTAACTGTAAACCCAATACACTTGTTCTTTTGTTTTGCAATCTTTGTAATAGTAAATTCAAAATTGCTTAGAAGTTCCATTTATTGCATTTCCGAGTTTCTTGTGAAAAATAAACTTTTTTAAAACATTCATTTACGTGCGTGTAATATTTCTATATAGAAGCACATATAAATTACGGATAATTAAGAAAAGGGTTAGTAATATGAAAACTAATTGTGAAGACGATAGTGGGCACTCCAGTAGTGATGATAGTGTAGAAGTTGAAGTGATATATGACAACGATAATCAATCAAATCATTACGTTGATCTCGACACCTATAACGCTCAAATTGACAGAAATTTGGATAAATGTGAGAAAGCTGCAGTAGATGAACGGTTTTAATTACTCGAAACTGTATATCAATTGGAAAACGGTTATGAAGTATGCTGCGGTCTAAGTCCAGCTCGAATGTTCGATCCTGCAGTCATTTTTAAGAATCGTGATTTCCAAAGAATTTCTTTTAATATGCTTGAATGGAATGACTTCATCGATTTGCTTCGACATCAGTTCACCAACTTCTTCTTCTCCAATGAATCTTCTACAACACACCATGAAAGTAACGACAGACTTACATTTCAATGCAGTGATTATACCACGTTCACTCAAATATTTTTAGATATTAAGTTTTTAAAAATTGAAAAATTTTTAACCACTTTTTATACCGTGTTGGAAAATTTTTCGCGCATAATAGGGAAATCAATGTTAAATTCTTAGCCGGCTGAAATCCAATCTACCAGTGTACATTTCAATAGAACGTCGCGATCAATTCTAATAAATTTAATTGTTCTACTGGACCGCACGCCGCGATTTGTAGAGGTACAAAGTTATTTGTGTTAGGTATGAGGTACAAAATTATTTAGAAACTACAATTAATAGGTTTTTTGGGGATATTTCAAAAAAATGTGTGTATCGGTAGGTACAGTTTTGAAATAGCAACAAATCTTGTTAAAATAAGGAAAAATAAGAAAAAAATAATTCAATTTTCTTAAAATTACACCTCAGCTCAGTAATATGAGATGACATCTGTATGACAGGTTTGGCTATTGTTTAGCAGAAAGCGGTGGACTATTTTTTAGAGTTCTTTTATTTTCTATTTTAAAATAATCATTAAGTTTATTTTTGGAGTATTCTTTTTATTATTTTCTTAGAATTTACTTTCTTTTTCAAGCCATTGTGGCAAAAAGACATATCTACATAATTCTATTTTATTATTAGTGATATTTTTTCAATAAATTATCGTTTAAAAATTCTCAATTCTTTGTAATCGACTCGACGTTCACCCATCCGAACCCGTTTTGATACTGTCGAAGTGTTGAAACCGTCGAAATTATTTGATTTTTAATCTAACCAAGCCAAAGCGCGGTGTGAAGTCCAGTAGAACAATTAAATTTATTAGAATTGATCGCGACGTTCTATTGAAATGTACACTGGTAGATTGGATTTCAGCCGGCTAAGAATTTAACATTGATTTCCCTATTATGCGCGAAAAATTTTCCAACACGGTATACACGAGTATGATGTTAGACAGATACTAGAACTTAACAAAAATTTAATTTGCTTTAAATTATCTACGTTAAAAAATGTTAATACTTTAATTTCTTTTATAGAAATGTTATAAATTATTTTAAGGCAAATAATACTTTTGGTATGATAAATGCTATATCTGAATTTTGTAATGTATCCAACGATAATTTATTAAATGTTAATAAAACATTTAATGTTATTCAGGATTTGTATTCGTAAAATAAAACCATAAAATTAAAAATGTTTTTTATTAAATGTTTCATAAATCGTACATATGTAAAAATTATTATTCTTAAATAAAATCTTCACCATCATCACTATCATCATCATTATTAAACCTAAGCATTCCTTCATTATTATGTAGCCTTTCGATGCATCGTTTATAACTATATAAACTAAAAGGGATTTCATTAAATTCATTTTGACACCACATACTATTTCTAGTGTAAAAATCCGGTAAATCGTCAGTCTCACAAACACTATGATGATGATCTCTAACAACATCAAGTTTACAATTTATATTGACTTTTTTAAAAATTCGTTCAAATTTTCGAAAACAATCTTGACAAAAAAATAAATTGAAGTTTTTTACATAATATTTATGAACCCAAACGCAATATCTGCGTAAATTATATTCAGTACTCCAATCTTCTTTTATCATAACATCACGCAAATAATTAGGTATATATCTAGGAAAGCAAAAACTAAAATGATTTAAATTTTCAAGACACAAAAGATCCGTATTCTCATGATCATTTTCAAAGGCATTTTTTTACCAAAAAATTCCATCTAAACTTACTATATTTCATCAAGACTTTTTCCATTAACGGAAGAGGTAATAAATTTTCATTAAGAAAATCATTAATAGAATTGATATTTTTACAAACTTTTTTTATACATACACTGTTGGAAATTAAATTTCGCATAATAGGGAAATCAATGTTAAATTCTTAGCCGGCTAAAATCCAGTCTACCAGTATACATTTCAATAGAACGTCGCGATGAATTCTAATAAATTTAATTGTTCTACTGGACCGCACGCAGCGATTTGTAGAGGTACAAAGTTATTTGTGTTAGGTATGAGGTACAAAATTATTTAGAAACTACAATTAATAGGTTTTTTGGGGATATTTCAAAAAAATGTGTGTATCGGTAGGTACAGTTTTGAAATAGCAACAAATCTTGTTAAAATAAGGAAAAATAAGGAAAAAATAATTCAATTTTCTTAAAATTACACCTCAGCTCAGTAATATGAGATGACATCTGTATGACAGGTTTGGCTATTGTTTAGCAGAAAGCGGTGGACTATTTTTTAGAGTTCTTTTATTTTCTATTTTAAAATAATCTTTAAGTTTATTTTTGGAGTATTCTTTTTATTATTTTCTTAGAATTTACTTTCTTTTTCAAGCCATTGTGGCAAAAAGACATATCTACATAATTCTATTTTATTATTAGTGATATTTTTTCAATAAATTATCGTTTAAAAATTCTCAATTCTTTGTAATCGACTCGACGTTCACCCATCCGAACCCGTTTTGATACTGTCGAAGTGTTGAAACCGTCGAAATTATTTGATTTTTAATCTAACCAAGCCAAAGCGCGGTGTGAAGTCCAGTAGAACAATTAAATTTATTAGAATTGATCGCGACGTTCTATTGAAATGTACACTGGTAGATTGGATTTCAGCCGGCTAAGAATTTAACATTGATTTCCCTATTATGCGCGAAAAATTTTCCAACACGGTATATCTTGAAGTGTTAGAATCATTATCTAAAACAAAAAAAAATTATACAATTTTATAATGACCCCAAGGTAAAGTATCAAATGATGAAGATAGTATTGTTGTTGTTGTTGTTTTTTATGCGGGCGGTCTTTCCAGCCCCGTGACCACCTAGATCTAATGATCCTCTGTAGTTTCCCGCTGTTTCCCAAGGTCATTGATTCTGCCAGAGGTCGCAAGTATTTGCAAACCTCAGCAGTTCGGATGCCCTTGTGTTTTTGAGATCGCTAGGATCTAATGAGGTCCTTCCCCAGGTATTATACCTGCGCAAGGATAATGCTGGACAGTGACACAGTATGTGTATGCTGTCCTCATCAGCCTCCCCACATAGACGGCATGTTTTCTGCTCTACTATTTTGAGGCGGTATAGGTGCGCTCTGAGTGCTACGTGTCCTGTGAGTAGTCCAAGCGTTTTGCTCAGCCTGTCACGGTCCATAGCCCAGAGCTCGGTTGCCCTTTCTTTTGAGGGTGTTTCCATGAACTGTTTGGATACCCTACAGCCTGTCGAGTTCCTCCATCGAACGAGATGTTCCCTTTCTAGGAGTTTGTTTAGGTATTGTTTACCTTCTGCAAAGGGCATTCCAACTATCTGCCTACCAGGTTGCTCCATGGCCCCCTCTCTGGCTAGATTATCGGCTACCTCATTGCCTTCTATTCCCTGATGTCCAGGGATCAAATTAGAGTCACTACATTCTCAGCCCCTAACCTGGCGAGGTTCTGCATGCAGTCCCGCACCACGGCGGAGACCGTGGTGTTTTTCGCCAGTGCCTCTAGGGCAGCGCGGCTATCCGAATAAATATTTATTCGGGAATGTGTGGCTCCATTATTTATGAGATGCTCTGCACATCTCAGTATAGCAAATACTTCGGCTTGGAAGACCGAAGCATGTTCACCCAGGGATATGCTCTCCCTGTAGTTGGTATTTTGCCCGTAGATGCCCGATCCATGGCGGTCCCCACACCCCGAGCCATCGGAGTACCAGTTTTCGCCCTGATGTTCCATCAACGGTTTTTGTTCCTTCCAGTCTTCTCTGGTTGGTATTTTTACCCTATAGGTGTGTTCAATCATAACCTGTTTAGAGGTTCTGTCTTGTTTTAATGTAAAAGGTGTGTTTCGAAGGACATGAATCCTGGTATGTCCAGTTCCATTTTCCTTCCACTCCCCTTGACATTTCATTCTGTATGCTGTCTGCCGGGCGACATTTGTCACTTTTAGGTCCAGGGGTGGAATATTGAGCGCTATTTCTAGCGCGTCAATTGGTGTGGTTCTCATGGCCCCTGTCGCAGCCCGCAGGTAGTTACCTTGCAGGCTTTTTAACAGGTTCCGATTCCCCACCAATTCTACCCTGGGCCACCAGACTACTGCAGCATACAGGAATCTTGGTATTAATACCGTTTGGTATAGCCAAAGAGTTACCCTAGGTTTTAATCCCCAGGTTTTTCCTATGGCTCTTCTACAAGCCCACATTGTGCTGTAGAATTTTTTCCTCTTTGTTTCGAGGTGGGTGTTCCAATTCAGTTTTGTATCTAGGTGGACTCCCAGATATTTGACTGTATTGGAGTAAGGGATCTCCACCCCCCAAAGCTGTAGCGGCTTTGTTGGTTGGAGTTTGTATTTCCGGGTGAAGATTACTGCTGCTGTCTTTTCTGGGTTTACCATCAAGCCAACAGCAGCGCACCAGTCCTCTACGATTTTCAGGGCATTCATAATGATGTCCCTGAGTGTTGGTAGGAAGTTTCCTCTGGCTATTATGGCTATGTCATCTGCATAGCCGAATACCGAGAGTCCTGCTTCCGTGAGTTTTGCCAGTAGTTCATCCACCACTAAGCACCACAACAGGGGTGAGAGTACTCCCCCCTGCGGGCACCCGCCGGTTGGACGTCCTGTTACCTGGTCGGTTCCCATGCTTGTTGACAGTTTCCTGCCTCTAAGCATGGCCTGCGTCCAGTCAGTGAGGGTTTCGGGTATCCCTCTGCTGACCATTGCTTTTTTTATGGCTACATTAGAGGTGCTATCAAAAGCCCCTGCAATGTCCATAAATACTCCTATTGCATATCCTTTAGACTCTAGTTGCGCCTCTACCTTTCCCACTAAGTGGTGTAAGGCGGTCTCCGTGGACCTCCCTGCTCTGTACGCGTACTGAGAGGGGGCCAGGGGGCGCGCTGCTAGAGTCCTATGCTTGATATACGTATCCACCAGTCTTTCCAGAGTCTTCAAGATGAAGGAGGAAAGGCTGATGGGACGGAAGTCTTTGGCCAGTAGATGACCGTTTCTTCCAGGCTTTGGTATGAAAGTAATTCTACTTTCACTCCACGCTCTGAGGACGTGTCTGTGGGCTATGCTAGCCCTCAGTATTCTTGTTAACGGGCCTAAAAGGTCCGTGAGTCCTTCCTGTAACAGTATGGGATAGATTCCATCCGGTCCAGGAGCCTTGTATTTGTCGAATGTCCTTACGGCCCACTCGACTCCTTTAGGCTTTACAACCTCTGCCGCCAGAGTCCAATTCCTAGGCTTACGTTCAGCCCCGTATTGTGTCTCCTCGGTTGGTAGGTTGTTGGTGTCTTCTCTGAATCCTGGGAAATGTGTTTCCATCAGTAGATTCAGTGAGTCCTTCATTGTTTCTGTATATTCTCCATCCGGTCTTTTCAAGCATCCCAGGTTTGGAGTGGTTGTTCTGCCGAGTGCTCTGGCCAGTCTCGATACCTCTGACGAGTTCTCTACACTGGCACAGTATTCCCTCCAGCTTTTCTTTTTAGCGGCATTTATAGCCTTGCTATGTTCCTTTTGGAGGTGTCTGAACTGCTTCCAGTCCTCCTCTTTTTTTGAATTCTTTGCCTTGTTGAAGGCCCTTCTCACCTCTCTTCGGAGTTTCGCCAGGTGGTTGTCCCACCAGCGTACGCCCCTTGATTGGTTTTTGGGCCTTAGAGGACAGTTGAATTCATAAGACTCCTTGATGGCATCGCTTAGGAACCGCGACGCTTCCTCAAGTTGGTCCCTTGTATTTAGTCTGCGAGGGAATTTTGAGAGTCTCATTTTGAGTTCCTCTCTGTATCCCTCCCAGTTGGTTCTTCTGGGATTTCGCGCCCATTCGGTTTCTGTTTTCTTACAGACGTTCGTTCGGATGAGCCTGTGATCAGAGCCTGTAGGTTCGTTATCCACCCTCCAGTCCTGCACCAGCTCCCTTAGTTTACCGGTTACCACGGTGATGTCTATAACCTCCTGTCTTCTGCAGTCCACGAAGGTTGGTTCGTTGCCTCTGTTGAGTGTTGTTAGGTCTGTACGCATTAAGAAGTCATGGAGCTTTTCCCCTCTAGGATTGATGTCCGAACTCCCCCACGCAACATGGTGCGAGTTGGCATCAGCCCCGATGAGGAGTTCCAGTCCCCTGCTTCTTGCGTACTCAACCAGACTCTTAACCTCTTTTGGTGGCGCTTCCTCTAGGTCGTAGGGCATGTAAGATGACCCTACTAATACCTCGAGATGCTCGCCATCCTCAGTTGTAATTTTCAGGTGCACGACAGTTAGGTCCCCACAACTGACCTGGGGAACAAAGAGTGCCTTTGCTCCCTTGACTATCACGCATGTCCTGATTTTTTCCTGAGTGGTCGCATGGAACAGGTCCCAGCTACCGTTCAGTCCTTTGATAGCATTACCCACGATCCAAGGTTCCTGGATAAGTGCTATAACTGTTTGCATCTTGGCTAGTCCCTTGGCAATAATTGCCGAGGCACTTTTGCTGTGATGCAAGTTTATTTGTGCTATCTGCAGATTTCGGTTAGCCATTGCTGAGCCAACTTAATCTGCCTTAGCAGTTTTTTTCTCCTCCCCCTCGGTCCCCTTTTGGGGCTTTTCGATCAGCCGAATGGCTGCTCGTTGAAGCCCGCAGTGAGGCCGAAAGTGGAGGTCCTCCAGGCCCTTGAGGTCCGAGTCGCGGATCATGGCAGCAAAGTGGGCGCTTGTAGCGTCCCTACTCTCGCTACCCTTCACCACGATCCAGTCCCACGTGTGCAGTTCCGCATTTTGCCTGCCAAGGAGCGATAAGCACTCCTCGACCGACAAGTCTGGGTCCTGCACATGGACCACGATGCGATGCCTTTGAGGTAGTTCCCCTACCGGCACCGCGCGAAGGTTCAGCTCTCCGAGCTTGTTTTCAGCAGCAAGGCTTTTCAGTCATGCCGCTGTTTCTTGGTTGGAGCAATCGAATACGATTGCTCCGTCCCTTTCCCAGGACCCCTCGAAGGTCGGTGCGCGCCCTTCCTCGGGAAGCTGCAATATGCAGCCTCTTACGAGTTTGCGCACTCGTCCGACCTCCTCCGGTCCTGTGAATTTCCTGTCCGGGTAGCTCTCTGGGATGAGAGCCACCCGAACAGTGTTTTTTGCCGCCTGGGCATATGACCTTTGGTTTGAGACCTTAGGTCGCTTGCCCATTTGGCTGGTAGAGGGACTGGGCGTATTGTGTACTGGGTTAGGGCGTTTTACCGCCCTAGCCTTTCCACTGGCCGCTCCAGCCACCTCTTTTTTTGAGCTTTCGCCCTGGGCTTTTACAGCTCCTAGGCGTTTTTGCTCTTTTTGGAAGCGGCGCCTTGCGGCCCCGCTTCTTCTGATTTTTTCCCTCAATTGAGGGGGAGTTTCCTTTCCCGCCGGTCGTTCGGCCTCCGAGGAGGCTTCGCCCTGAAGGGATAGGTTTTTGTTCGTTTGTTTGGTATCCATAGATGGTCCCACGAACAGCTAGGGAAGAATTCGGTCCACCTCCACAGAGCCCCGCATGCGGAGGTAAGGCTATATACAATGGGGTTTCGCCCGGTTCCCCAAGGTGAGGACCAGTGGTTGCCGATCTTCTGTTCGACCACGCATCCTATGGGCCCGGTCCTCCCACCACAGGATTCAGGTTTTTGGTGAGGTTGTCTCCTCTTAGTCCAGGCGGCTAAGCCAAGACCCCCGACTCCCTGGCCCGCGAGACATGATCCACCGTCAGCCAGATTGCCGGTCTCACAGAGGTCCCACTTGGGGCCCTCCGGCATCGTTTAACCCCGTGCAAGCCCTATGATGATAGTAATTTTCGTTTGTCATCATCATGACTTAATTCGATTTTTTGTTGTTCTATAGAATAAATATTATGGGCATAAGAACGAATCGAACGTTGAGTTACCACCTTTTTAGTATGTTCTTTCAAACAATTTACATAATCATCAAAGGTTAATTTATTTTTTACCACTGAAGTTTTTACTCCTTTTGACTTTTTGGTAACTCCAAGTTCTTCATAGTTAGTTAATTTTTCATACATTTGTTTTTGGTCTAAAGGAACGTGAAATTTATATGCATACATTTTAGATCTTAATCTCACAACATGAGTAAGAGGTTGTCCTTTTCCTTCATCTTTCATTAAACCTGGAACTTTTTTATTGACTAAAGGAATTCCGTAAGGGTTATCTTTAGGGTAATCAGATGTATCAAATTTTGTAATGCAGGGTTTTATAATATCCTCATAAACATCTTGGTCTGTTATTTCATAAATAAAACTGTCAGTATCTGTGTACATAATTTTACACTTTTCGACTCCTACATTCGGTAACATGAAATTATAATGAAATTCATACATACATGTTTTGGAAATGTCTAGTATAGCCATACCTATGTATAACGGTTTATTAACCCACATAGCAATTTGACATCCTAAGCATATGCGTAGAATATCTTCAAAAAGAACAAGGATGTGCGAAGCATGTTCACAAACAATACCAAAACTAGTGCTATAAATAGATTGTGTTGCGCCCTGGTCACATGCTAGTCAGGTTTTCAGAATGTAATCAAAGATATTCTTATAAGATGCTGTGCATGTACTCAGCACTAAAAAACTTAAAGTGCCAATAAGCATGTGATAAAGAAGAAGCCTTATCACATGCGATTCAGGTTCATAGAATGTACCAAAGATATTATCAGATGCTTTTTGCATGCACCCAGCACTAATATCGTAAGTATTATGGCAGGTTGTTTTCACATCCTTGTCAGCTTTATAGAAGGTTATTAAAAACTTTCTTGCCAGATTCTTAGTAAGTGTTAATGATATTCTGTTCTTATCCATAGCATGAATAAAGCATTGCAACATAATTTTCTCAAAAACACGCGGAAGCGCGTTTTTTGCATTTATTTAAGAAAAGTCGCAATCTAGACCTGCTCCGATTAATCAAAAATGAAATCATCGAAAACAAACTGTTGGAAACCTTAAGAAGACACGAAACGATGCCAACGAATTCAACAAACCAAAAAAGAACGAACATTTTATTACTAAATAAAAACTAGAATGAACTAAAATAAAAAACTTTATTTTTTACAATAAACAATTTAACTGTTGAAACCAATATAAAATAAGGGATGGACGAACAGTAAAAAAATTAAAATAAAACAGCGAAACTGCTTAAACAACTAGTAAAAACAGAGTCGTAAAATCCAGTAATTTAAAACTAATACAAACATGTTTATAAAAGCAAAACATTTGTTTTTTCTTCAAACGGGTGTTTCTAATAAAAAAAACTGAACTGCAAAAGAGATTCAAAAAATGCAATCACATAAAAGAGACCAATACATACGAGATGGACGAACAGTTTAAAAACTAATGAACAACTTAAAATACTAGTAAAAACAGATAATAAAATTCAGTAACATAAAACTAACAAAAACAGGGTTTAAAACAAAACATTTTTAATTTTTCTGTATTTCATCAGCTAAAGCTTTAGTCTTCTTTTTGTCCCCCAAGTTTATCCTTTCCTTGGCTTTAACCAAAAAGGTTTTTATCACGTCTACGATGTTGGATTCTGATACCTCCATATATTGAATTTTCATAGCCTCTAGAAGAAACAGAATAAGCTTAATGAGCAAAAAACATAATGGCCCGCATTCAGCGACCCATTTTAACTTTAGCGTGACTCTAAATACGCGTCTCTAGTCCCTAGTTACTCCATAACAACAATGTAAAACTGACGCGACTTTAGAGTCACTCTAAAGTTAAAATGGGTCGCTAAATACGGGCCAATCCCTTTAAAATTGTGTTAATGTCAAGGTTTGTCAGAGCCGTAGTTTTTATGAAGGGCCGTAAAACTTGTTAAAATACATGTACATGTCTTTTCAGTTCTAAATAAATAGTTGCCAATAAAGTCCCAACCGTCATATATTACCTAATATAGCTTTCGCCAGTTTCAGGCATTTAATTGATGCCTTTTTTTTTAATCCATCCCAAGAAAACATGATAGCAACTTCATTGCTTATCATTTTATACATTATTTTTCTCGTGGTTTGAGTGAGCATAATTTTGTCCTCCTATACGTTGAAACTCTGTTACCTAAAAAATAATAATAAATTAGCCTTCTGTATTATTCATAATTGAAAGTAATGTTTTATGTCGATAAAAATATTATTACTTACTGTTATTCTATAATTTTCCTCATCCTTAATCCATTCCTCAAATTTTCTTAAGTCTTCAATTGTGGTAAGCGGACACTTCGAATTTAAAGTATTCAATTTTAAACTATATTCTGATTTGGTGCAAGTGCCGGTTTGTCTTTGCAATTGAACAAGCACTGAAATCTCACTCATCATGTGTTGTAGTTGTAACTGCATACTAGACAACTCTTCGATTACCAATTTTTTGAAATCTAAAAATTAAATGTGTTCCGAGTTATACATGCTTCAGAAATACTTACATCATTAAGATTATTTAGTAAAAATGAGTGTTTACCATTATCATTAATAAAAGTTCCCATTGTATCATTCAGACTTGAGGGGTTTACTACATTTTTGTTATTATGGATGTTATTACCGTTTGTAAATAAACCTGTTGAAGTACTTGATGGGTTTGCCTCATCTACTTTATCGAAAGCTAAAAAGATATTTTATATATCAAAACTAGAATAAGTTGTTGGAATTTAAATAGCAGTTTAATGAAACTTGTAATAAGTAACATTGAAAAAAACATAAATCAAAGTACCTGATTCTATTTCAGATAAATGCTCTATGATTTCTGGGGTGCTGAGTGCAAAAGCTGATGGAACTCTTGGTGTGGCTGCCACTTTTGTGCATACCTTTTCGATATCTGGAGTGCGGAGTGCAAAATCTGATTGTTTTCTAAGTGTGGCTGTTACTTTTGTGCTTACCTTTTTAATGTCTGGAGTGCGGAGTGCAAAATCTAATTGTTTTCTTGGTGTGGCTGCCACTTTTGTACATAGGTTATCTGAAAAGTAAATAATTTTGATAAACTTACCTTAACAACTGGGTAACCTACCTTCATTATAAAACAGCATTGATTTATTAACTAATTGTTTCTCAGGCGAATAGCTTCGAGACCGACGAGTAGCTAAAAATGTATGAATCTAAAATGATCTAAACAAGTCTTCTTTAATCAAATATTTCAAAATAACAAATATACAAGGTGTAAAATGTATGAGTTGCAAATATTCCTATAATATACAAATTAAATGAGTTGCAAGGCCGAAATCGTTTTTAAAAAATTTTAACTTTATTTGCTACAATTATTGGATTGTTAAGTGATTACAATATTACGGCTAAAGATCAACTGAAACAAAAACTAAAAACTAGAAAACTACAAAATAATGAAAAATCATATTCCGCCGTGGGATCGACGAATCAGCGTTCTCACGGTGGTGTATTATTTCGGAGAGTTGGCTGAACCTGTTACTTAACTCCTCCGCCGTTAGATCGCAATCGAGGGTACAGCCTCTAGATTTCGAGTTTCCTTTTCTGGGTTGTTGTCCGGCGATGTTTCTGAATTTCTGCTTTTGGCTCTCCTATGGAAAAATCTACCTATTCTAACGATAAGAAATATACGATATTGAAATAATTGGTTCCGAAATTTCGTTAACATTTTGTTTCTCGGTTTCAAGAATACTTTCAAGATCTTTGATCTTATCTAAATCAATAGTTTTTAGCTTAATTGGTTTTAACACTTCATTTCTGTTTACTTGGGTGTCAAATTTCACTTTTGGCAAACTTATAGACTTAAATTCACTTTCAAGATTTTGATAGTTACGTAATTGTATTTTGCCAATGTTCGCTTCACAATTCGCACCAAGATTCAGAATAAACGTTCCCTGGATGGGCATGGTGTCTTCGTTAGGACCGCACTGTTGTTTCACTACGGTTTCTTCCGGGGTGATGATAATCCAATGGTTCCTTTCTAGTTTCTGAACTCTCAATTTGGGCATTTGGATGGGCAGTTGTCGACATGACGTAATGTTTTTGTCGAATCTCAGCAGTTGGACTTCGCAGGGTACGGATTTTGTGACTGTTAGCGATCCATATGGTTTGCATAAATAATCATTCGGGGTGACTTCTTCACATTCATTGTCGAAAAGTATATAGGATTGGTCGTTCAGAATTAGATATTTGGAATGGGGTAAGATAACTTTAAAGGACCTTTGTGAGGGTGTTGGTAAAGGAATAATATGATATGATTGCAGTTCGAGTCCAGCCGCGGTCCGTAATTTTTATTTTTAATTTTTACGTGTTTTATTTTTCTGCGGGCTGTTTTAGGGTTTAATTTAAAAAAAATCGAATCGAAGGGTTGTAATTTCGTTAAATAATTTGTTTATCATTTTATCCTCCAAGGTTTTATTTTTATACGACTTCCACGTTTTTGTAGATAAGACATTTTTAATAACAGCACAACCTTGACCGTGGTGCATCAACGATTATAATTCTATCTCGGTATTTCCTGATAATGATGAGCAAGCCTTTTGGAGATATTTAACACGTAGATTACCGCAAATCTTTGAAATATCCAATAATTACGATTTAAATAAATTTTATTTGTTTTGTAGAATGCATACTACAACAGATGTAGGTATTTTGTATATTTGGATTTGTAGATTTCATAAGTACTCTTGTTGAATAATAAATAAATAAATAAAAATCACCTCCTTTTGATGGTGAACAGTGGTGAAACAATCATACATATATACATATTTAACATAATTTAGATCTAACAGTTAAAAAAATCATAATTCATACTATTATTTTTCTATGCACTTATTCTGCTAAATTTTATTTGTTTCACCTTCAATGGTGCTGAAATAGACAAACCGTTGTCAATATAAATAGCAAAGTAATTTAGAAGGAAGACTATTCACAATCTGACATAGCGAATGAAAGTGAAATTTGAATTAAAAAAAAAATTTGAAAAATTTGAGAAAAAAATGGACCAGATTATTGAAATTGAAAACGCCTTTACAAATTATATCACCGGGGAATATGGTAATTTTACCTGGGTAAGTACCAAAATTTTTATGTATTATTATTTAAAATAATGGAAATAAAAAGTCACTTTCGTTAAGATTTAATTTACATTATTTGTATTATTTTTAGCCTCTTTATATGGAATTCGTAACCGAGAATGGTTACGAGGATGGAGATATATTAATATACCAGGCGAATGGAGTTATCGCATACATACCGGAATGTTACGATCCGGACACAGTGTGTGTCTATGGATTGGGCTCGAGACCGATCAGGATAATGTAAGTTTGAAATACATTACCAAAAAACAAATGTAAAATAATTTTTACTTTTTTGCAGTTTACCATTTTAACGAGGTGAGATATGGTGGAAGATGCGGCGAAGATAACAGGCCGATTAAGATTATGTAAGTTCGAAATATTTTTTATAACGAATATAATTAATGTTTTACTTTTTTCAGATTTATATTTTATTTTTAGTTATATTTATTTATTTAATTATTATTCTATTGTAAAATTTATTTATTTATTATTATATTGTATTATATTATTATATTGTATTTGTGTTTAGTATAAAATAAAAAATATTAAAGTATTACTTGACTTTTTTTAATAGTATAGAATGAGAGCAAGAATGGAAAATCCAAAAAAATTTCAAAATAAGGAAAATAAAATTTTCGAAACTTAAAATAAAAAAATAACTTCTAAAAAAATACTTAATAAAATATATGGTTGTGGATTGGACCCCTCTTGCTCTCATAGCCTCAATTATTGTAATATGGGATTTTACCAAATTATAGTATGCATTTTTATTTAAACTCGGGTTTTTTTTATTAAAATTTTAAAATAATACCTGTACTATATTAAATGATATCTCATTTATAGTCGGTCAGCGGTATTAGGTTACTATACCGAGTGTTATTGTTGTCGAGATAAACTTATCTGAAACAAGTAAATAAAACAAGACGATATAAATTTAAAACACTTTGTTTATTTAGGTAATATATTTAAAAACCAATAGTACAAGTGATTAACATTATTTTTTGTACACATAAATTTTCCATTGGATACGTGATGAGGGCACTTAGGATAGATAGACACAAAATTTCCCGTAGCAAACGACGTGTATTCAAACGTTGTTACATCGATGATTGATGATGAAAATCCAAGTTCCTTACATTTTTCCATTAAAAAGTCTATTTTCTGATTACCTCTAACGTAAATAATATCCGCAGAATTGAACAGATAATTTTCCAATATTTTATTAATTTCGGAGTATTCCACTTCACCACTGTCATAAGACAATCCATGTACAAATCTCTTCAAATAGCTTATGGTTCGTTTATCTCGTCCGTTAAGAGTTTTGTAAGATACAAGTGGTTTAAATAAAAATGTCGATTGTTGATTACCGATTTGAATTGACAGTTCCTTGGGATGGAAGGCACCGTTAACGATGATACCTTGGATGTCAACGAATGCTACCTTCATGATTGTTGATGTAAAACTGACCAAATTAAATTTAAGTGAAACTCTTAAACACTTCTGTCAGTGGGTAATATTCCAATAAGAAGTCATGAATAAGTATACAATACGCCTTTGTTTTATCTGGAAAACCGTCATCTGCTTCGATGTCTAACTTCACATCGACAGTTGATGATTTCATACTCTCTTCTTGTTTTGAACAGTCTATTATGAAAATTGGATGTTTCTTGAATGTAGTATAAGTTAAAACGCAATCTTTTTGTGTGGAATGCGAATAACTCGGATAAAATTCAGTGTAATTAAAGTAAGCTTCATTGTAATGATTGTTTGCAAAATCTAAACGCATTCGTTCATTGGGATAATATTCACCATTTAGACACAATCTTATATTGTTGATATGTACGTGATCAAAGGTTGTAGGATCAGCTGAGGCATCATCACGTGTATTAGTTTGAAAAAATACAATGACGTATCGAGGTTTTTCAACAGCACTGCTAGTTTTAACTGACCATATTTCTCTTCTCGCATTAGGAGTGATTGCGGGTAATTCATTTAATTCCCATTTTCTAAAAGGAATCAATATAGGTCGATCCGTTTGTATGGCTCTCATGAGTTTCTCTTTGACTGCATCGTTAGGATAAATATGTTTAATTTTCAATTCGATACTATCGATAACGACCTTAGCGTTTGTTCCGGTGGATGGTTGAGCGCCAGTTTTTTCCTTGATAATGATGCAATCGTTATCATTGCGAGCCCTTACAAGGCGAATCGTTTGTCTTCCGCATGTTATCATGGGATAGTCATTGAAAATATTGAAAATATGTTTAAGAGGTATCATTAAACTGAATGTTTTGTTGGTGTTATTTAAAATCGGTTCCATAGATCCATAATTCCATCCTGCTATAGCCATATGACGTGAATCCTGTGATTTATAACAAGTTAATGCTCTAACGGTGCTAATTATACCGGGATCTCGCACAGTTTCGATTTCTTTACCGCTTTCATTGTACGTACAAGAATCGAATAAGAATGCACCGAAATTGGATGCCAGTGATACATTGCCAGTTCCTTGTACCACTAATTTTCCCGTTATAACCAATTGAGAAGCGCTCATAGCAAAGAACGAATCTACCTGATTCACACTAAATTCCACAATATCACTATTTTCAAATGATTTAACAAACGGAGTATACGTTCTATATTCTGCTTTGCGAATTGATTCATCGATGGTGGGTGAACGGTAAAGATCAAACATCGATGAAACAACGCTATCTGCATTATCGACTTTTCTTCGTTTGAACTCCATTATTTTTAACAATTAATCCAATTGATCGAAGAAATGAAACGTTTTCGGCGTTAGATGTTCCCTAGAAGGCTTTGGCCAGACTAACAATTTCGGATTTAAACAATCACTTATAACTAATCCCATTTAGGTTTAGCTCTAAGCTCCAACACAATCGTGCTTATTTCACCACGAAAATTTACCGGATGTCCTTCTTGATCTAACGCTAAAACTGTAATATTCGTAATGACGCGTTGAGGTATAACCGGCAAATACAATAGATTTGAAGGTGTTTCAATAATTGCGTATCCTGGATCTTCTCTAATAGAAAATTCGTAAATCGTATGTGAAGGTCTGTCACCGTTGAAGGCTCCCCAAGTAATGTTGCTATCAAAGTGTATGCTCGATACTTTTATAATTTTAACTGGCAAATCCGAATAATGCGTCATACCAGAATCGAAAAGTTTTTCGGAAAATCCCAAAATTCTACCGATATTATTAGGTTCTTTGAAGGATATTATATATTTACTACTATACATTTCACATTTAAGAGTATTGTTGTTGGGCTTCAATGAAAAGTATAGGTTAGGATCACCATCGAGACCCATTTTTTTCTGAATGAAAGCTTCGATATCGGAAATTTCATAGCAGCCAGCCGGAAATTCGATAATTTTTAATTTGTCCTTGTCGTTTACATCATAATAGTAGAATTTTTCACCGTCTTCAATATTAGGAATTGAGTAATACGATGTAAACGATCTAAGTGCTAACTCATAATCGTACTTAGGATTTAAGATGATAGGTGTCTGAGGTTTAAACGAAAATACATGATTAGTACTGTTTACTCTCAACAATTGCGACATGACTACTGACACATTACATTTTAGTTATCCTTAATATATTCACTTAAACAAAGTACGCAATGTGAAGTCATTGTAGGTCCACATACGTCACACCAAATATGGCGATTCGGATCCGTTTGACATGGTAAAAGTGACTTATATTTTTCTCTCTCCTCTTGCGTCAAGTCGAACCACAATTCTTGAAGATTTTTAGCGCTTTTCAAAAGACGTCGAATTACATCGGCATCCATTGTATAAAAATTTCAAACATAAATGTCCACAATTGACTTGATTGAATGTTTGAAAGCGATCGTTATTATAGAAAATACGATTTTCACTTAAATATTCAACGAGTTCAGGTGGCGGTTTCAAATTACCGAATGAATCGAAATATTCTACGTCGTTATTTTTCTTGATGTAAGCTACCCAATGGGTTCCGTTGTTAGATGACAGATCTAAATTGACAATTGCGCATTCTCTTCTCAATGGATTTGAAGGTAATGTGTCTCGCATGAAAACACCACGAAAATTCGGTAATTTCAATCGTTTCGCAAAATATCTTAGATCTATATCATACAACGGTCTATTGGGCAGCTTTATTGGAAGTTTTTTTGCTTCTTCATATACAACCCCAATCCTCTTTTAGCGTTCTTCTTCAAATACAATCCTTTACCGATTGATTCCATTGCATTATTATGACGTTTTTCTTCTTCGAGTTTTTTCTGAGCATTCCTAGAATCGATGACTGTTTTTGCAATAGCACTTGCTCCACCGGCAAGTGAACCCAAGGCTGACAGTCCCGCAAATATCGGTATTAACGGCAAGAATCCTCCTTCTTTAGGAAGTGGAATTACTCTCGGTACTTTCACACGTTTTCGTCCACCGACTTGTTTTACGATTACTCTAGCTACTTTTAAAGCGTCAGAGGCGGCTTTTTTCAAATTTGACGAAGGTTGATATGTTTTTGTAATTTTTCTAACGATATCACGTTGAAACAATTTCGGTCGACCCATACCCAATTTACGTTTTGCCTTCATTCCTGTCGTAACTAACCAAGCTGCAGCCTTTTCACCAACTGATGAATCTTCAGATTTAACACGTTCCCAAGCTTTATTTTCGAGGATTTGATCAGCCTTGTGACGATCCTCTAGAGATTTACTCTGTGAATAAGCGATATCGTGTTCTTTGCAAAACGAATCGAGAGGATTAATGCCCGGATCGCCCCGTTCTAAGCGTTTTTTTAATTTAGTACCAGCTGAAATACACATATGTAATGAAATAAAGATATTTAAAAACAAAATAATACTTACGTCCGCAGTATTGATATCCAGGAAGGTGCAATTCAAACGGTAAATTATTTATCAGAGAGTTCAAAACACCTTCACCTCTGTACACGAACATATGGATAATGACAATGAGATCTTACGAATGATTATATTTATAGATTCTCATAACAATGAAAACTTCAAATTATGAAGACCATTCAACAGGAACTGACGTTACCAAAAGAAAATTTGGATTTTACTAGAAAATCCGAAAGCAGTAAACATGGAAAACTATTACCAAATTCTTTTAGAGCAATTATATGTGGTCCTAGTGGTTGTGGAAAAACAAACGTTATGCTTTCGCTGCTTTTCAATCCGAACGGTGTAAAATTTAATAACGTTTATGTGTACTCGAAAACGTTAAATCAACCAAAGTATAAACTACTGCAGGAAGTTCTAAGTAACGTCAAAGGTGTTGGTTACTACCCTTTTAAGGAAAACGATGAAATAATTAGCATAACTAAAGCGAAAAATAATTCAATATTCATATTTGATGATATCGCTTGTGAGAATCAACGAAAAATTCGAGAATATTTTACCATGTGTCGGCATAAAGACATCGATGCTGCATATCTTTGTCAAACATTTTCCAAAATTCCTAAACAACTAATAAGAGATAATACAAATTTACTGGTGTTGTTTAAACAAGACGAAATTAATCTTAAACATGTATTCGATGAACACATTTCTCCAGACATGACGTTTGACGAATTTAAGAAAATATGCTCTGAATGTTGGGCGGACAGTTATGGTACGATGGTAATTGTTAAAGATTTTCCAATCAACCAAGGGCGTTACCGAAAGGGTTTCGATAAATATATTAAAATATAAACGGTTCAACCATTCTACGACAACATGTCAAACGATGTACTTGCTGCAACGGTTCGTAAAAGAAAAATTGCCGATCTTGCTAGGTCGATCAGAAAAAAATATTTGGCTTTAAAACTAAACAGAGCACAGCAAGATGAATCGATTAATAAACTATTTAAACCAATTTCGGAACCATTAGAAAAAATTGTTAAGACTGAACTTATTAAAAAAGAAGAAGAAAAATCTATTTCACCACATGCGTCACCTAAAACCAAGAAACTTAGTGAGCCTTTTGCACCGTCTATATCATCATCTCCCAAAGCAACAAAATATATTCCAATGGAAAGTGTAGTTTCTTACGATGGACGTAGTGATGAGGAATTTAGTGAAATTGATGAGCGTCTTTCAAAATCAAATGAAGATGTTCCATCTGAAGACGCAATAAGGTCTTATATCGAAATGTATCCGGAAGTAAGCAAAGAATACGTCAAGAACTTTTGGAAAAACGATGAAAAAATCGATAACGTATACGGTCCGATATATGACCCTGAAAATGATTGGTGGTGGTTGGGTAAAAAACGTATAGACTTTAATGTTAAAACCGGAGATATAAAAATACTTAATGAAAATAATCATGTTTCCCAATTGCCTGGCACTAAAGGTTTATATGAATTAATATTTTACAATTATCCTAGTTACGATGAAAAGGATTTGGAACCCTACAAGACTCTTTTAGAATTATCAGATGTTCATCGAACTTCAAAAGGAACTTTAAAAGGAACTAGCAGATATAAATACATGAATATTATAAGACCAATGTTTCCAAAAGCACCAAAGGCACATACAGGTCGTGGATTTTCAACCTTAACCTATAATCAGAAACCAATCGAATACATTTACTGGGATGACATTAGCGAACTTGTAGATCGATTAAAACTTTTAATTTCATCCAAAGAGGCCGGTAACAATTCGCACGATAATGAAATAATCGCCATCATTAATGAACTCAGAGAAGCAGATATTATAGCATAGTTTAACTATGTTTGAATCATTTGCAATATGGGTCTTGACAAATTCGGACGTCGTCAACGTGTCGACAGTGCAAAGACATCTTTTATTCCCAAAGTTACAATTCCACATACTAATTCAGGTGATGTTGATATGCAAAATTTACGAGTGTGTAACGTAAAACAACCAACAGATGAAAATGATGCAGCTACGAAAAAATACGTTGATAAAATCGAAAGCAATTTACAATCGACGTTGACATCTAAAATAAACACGGCATTTGAAAGATTGAATTACCTAACAAAAACTCTACACCGAAGGGTTGTCGCCTTAGAAAGGAAGAATAATTAGTGCAAGCATGTCAAAAGAAAAAATTCAACTCGTTAACGAGTTACACAAACAAGCTCGTAAAATTTTTTACGAAGACGTCGGACTATTATTAAAGGAATTGATGACTTGTGGCAAATGGATTTAGCAATGATGCATCCGTTTGCATATCAAAATAAAAAATATAAAATGATTTTAGTTGTTATCGATTGCTTTTCAAAATTTATGTGGACACGTCCCCTTAAAACGAAATCGGCTGATGAAGTTACGCGAGCGTTTACAAATATTCTTGAGCAAGCAAAAAGAAAACCGAAAAATCTACAGTCTGATCAAGGAACCGAATTTTTCAACAAAAAGTTTCAAGGTTTAATGAAAAAATATTCCATTAATCATTACAATACGTACAGCGTTACCAAAGCTGCCATTGCTGAAAGGTCCATAAGAACATTGAAAAATAAAATTTATAAATATTTAACTTTAAATGGTACACGCAATTGGATTGACGTATTACCGACCATCACAAAAGAGTATAACGATACACATCATCGGTCTATAGGACTTAAACCGTCTGAAGTGAATAAATCCAACGAGAAAAATCTCTTAACAGATAAATATTCACATATAAAAATTGCCGGCTCCCGAAAATTTAAAATTGGTGATATTGTTCGATTGAGCAAAAGTAAAGCTATGTTTGAAAAAGGATATACACCTAATTGGACCACTGAATTATTTAAAATTATTAAAATCAATATTACGAATCCTACAACATACACACTGGAAGATTTACATGGAAAGGTGGAAACCTCCGATTAAAGGTGGTTTTTACGAGCAAGAACTTTTGAAAACGTCCACTCCTGATATTTATTTAGTTGAAAAGGTATTACGTCTAGGGATGGCAATTTTTTTTAATATATCGATATATCGTTGTGACGATATATCGAAACCTTGATATCGATATGAATAAATACTTATCGATAAAAATATCGATATCGAAATTGTCGATATATCGAAAATTCTTCTTCTTTCTTTATATATACGTTTTTGTAACGAAAGTTTTCACTTTTCACACCGTAAAAACAAATATATTATTGACAATATGAGTCATATCATAGTCATATTATATGACTATTGATTAATAGACTTATTCTTATTATGACCAAAATTATATAAATACTGTTCCACCTAAAAAAAATAAAAAATAAAAAGAAATAAATTTACCGTTTTTAATACAAAAAAAGATTTCGTTAACAAAAACAAATTTGTGTGCCTATCCACAGATCATACATACTATCGCCAATATAATAAAAAACACCTTTTAAAAGAAAACACATTTATTTGTTTTAATTATAGGATCGTAGGTACTACATATTAACATGCAATCGTATTATAGATACTTTGTCAAAAGAACAAACAAAAAACATACTTATCTTATAGATTATTACAGGGTTAACAGATTACTAACAGAATACATATAACAACTAATATACAATACGAACTAATATACGAATACATATAAAACAACTTTTAAAAATAAGACTTTAAAAATAAGACAATCAAATTACATTTCAGAAAAGGATTCTAAAAATAAAAGTTTGGAAAGTCTTTTTCCCGTTAGCCGGCTTCGATTTTTAGTGGCTATTGCCCCAGCTTTTGAAAAGAGCCTTTCGCTAGGGACAGATGTGGCCAAAATCCCGAGGTATTTTTGAGCTAGTTTAAATAAATTTGGATAAACAAGCTTCATTTCCTCCCATATTTCTAAAGGATTATCTTTTAGATTCCTTACCGGTATTGACAAATATTGTGTAAATTCATCAAATTTTTCACCTCTCCTTTTTGTTTTTTTTGTATATGCAATATTTTTATGTGGTGCCCATAAATCAAAAACTGGCTCAGGCTTTTCTACCTGTGGCGAAATATCAGAAGAAGAGGAAGATTCTTCCCCTCCTATACTGTTCATTTCACTTTTTAAGTGTCGAATAATGCTTGATAATGCAAGCGGATCCTTGAAATGGATATTTTTAAACCTGGGGTCTAGAATTGTAGATGCTGCCAATAAAAAACATTTCTCTGCCGACCCAAATCTTCGATACAATTCTTTTAATATGGCACTTTTTAAATTTTCCGCGAGGCCAACACTTGTATTGAAATGTTCGTATTGTGTTACCAAGCACATTATCATCGGTATTACTTTACTGAGTGTGATGTAATTCTGTCCACTCATTTCCTTGGTTGTTTGTTCCAACGGAACCAAAAGTTGGCAAACTTGCTTCAGCTCTTCAAGGTCTGACGCATTGACCATATTTGGAGCATTTACATTACTTAATATAATATTTCCAATAAGTGGGGCAAGCTTCAGGAATCTTTCCAGCATGTAATATGTTGAATTCCAACGCGTTTTCACATCTAATATCATCTTCAACATGTTCCCTTCTGGAGTTCCCCTATTCTGTTGGATTCTTCTTAGCTCGTCGCTTGCATGGACACTCCGCTTGAACCAAACAACAATAGTCCGCACTTTTTCTATTAATTTATCCAAATTTTGGGTATTTTTTAGTGCCTGTTCGCAAACTAAATTTATTGTATGAGCAAAGCATGGCACATGTTTGCTTTTGCCAAGGAAATCTTGACAGGCTTTCACCATATTGGCTCCATTGTCCGTTACAGCTGCAACTAATCGGTCAGTACCAATATTCCACTCATTTAAATTAGTCTCCAACTGAGTAACAATGTACGCAGACGTGTGCGCTTCTGTTAGCTCAGTAACTCCTAACGTGGCAGAACACATTTTTAAATTTTTTATAAAATGTAAAGTAACTCCCATGAAACTTTTTGTTTGCATGTCTGCTGTCCAAATATCCGTTGTAATTGTAAAATATTTTACACTTTCGATTAATCTTTTGAAGGTTTCTGACAATACCTCAAACTTTTTGTCGATTCTGTCCTTGATGCAGTTCCTAGTGGGTACTTTGTACAGTGGTGCTACCTCCTTCATTAGATTTAAAAATCCTTTTCTCTCCACTGTACTAAAAGGTAGATTGTCCTGTACAATGAAGTTAACAATAGCTTCTGTGATTTTTGTATTTTTTGATCCGCCTTCTAAAAAAGAAAATAATTTGATTATAATATAGAATATATAATAATATACATATAATAATTGAATTAATAGAAACAAAACATATGGTACCTGAGAATGAAGATACTTGTCGAATGGCCTGTGTTATTGATGGTTGCCTCGACTGTTTTAGTTTTAACACAGTTTCTGCACATTTCGAACTTGTACTCGGATCACTACTACTGCAAGAGGCTTCAAAATTTGCTACTGATCCCTCCGGTCCCTCCGTAACTGTGTTAATGCTGTCTGATCTCTCACTGGATACTGGAGAAATTGCCCTCTCTTTGTCTTTTGGGACCTGCTATAAATGATAAATGAAAAATATATTACAATTGAAACCAAATATTTTTATAATTACATTTGTAAGGTAGAAATGTGTTGATTATCATTAGAAGAATAGAATATCTACTAACCTGCTCAATTGAAGACATTTTTCTCCTTTTGGAAGCGTCGGCTGCGTCGGTAGATTGATCCAATTGTTTAAAAACGGTATCATGTTTTTGCTTTAAATGACTATGTAAATTTGATGTGTTGCCAGAAGTTTTCAAAGTTTTCGAACAAATATTACACCGAGCCGTTTCTTGGGATAGTTTGGTAAAGAATTTCCAAATAAATGATTTCGGAGCCATATTGGTTTGTTTCAACTGGCACAAAGCTAGCTTTATTCACTTCACTTTTTCAAGTTTTTCACTTATGCACTAGGTCTTGTTTCTGAGGGACAACACGTGAATGAATTATAATTGTTTATCAATGTTATAGACTTATCACTTCTAAAAAAAACTACACTTATTACACTACTACTACATACTACACTAATACATTATAACATTATTATAATTGCAATATTCATAACATAACAGATGACAATGATATTTAACAATTAATAATTTTCACAAAAGACAACAAAACGACAAACGACAAAGCAAAGCTGTTCGCATTTATCTTTATCTATCTGACTGGTGACGTGACATGTGACATGAAGGATGACGGATGTCATTACGGCCAAAAAAAAAGAAGAAAAAGAGAAGAAGGAGAAATTTCGATATATTTGCTGACATATCGATATTTTTCGATATATATCGGTGTGCACATATCGATGTATATATATCGATATAATTACAACATATATCGATATATTTTAAACATCGATGTATCGTTGCCGTCCCTAATTACGTCGCAAAGGAAAGAAAATGTACGTTAAATGGCTCGGTTTTGATAAAAAACACAATAGTTGGATTGACAGCAACGACGTTGTATAGAAGGGATACAATATAAAATTTAATAATTTTAACAAAATCTCAGTTGTGATCGAGATGTCTACGTCAAACAATTCAAACGATTCAAACAGTGAAACAATGAGTGATTTTGATCCATCTGAAGAATTAGATCGGATTTTAGAAAAATATGAAATGCTCGCAAAAAATGAAAATTATTATCTAATGAATGTCACGTACGACATTGGTGAATTTTACATTAGTTGTGGATTAAGTCCAGTAAGAACCTTTAGTCCTGCAATCGTCCTTGTTCGTCAAGGTGTATCACCGTCGAAGTTATCTTTTAGTTCGTTCGAATGGATAACATTAATGGAAATATTCGAAGAAAAAATTACAAGTTTTTTCAATGCATCTTTCATTGATAATACAATCGAGTGCGGAGATTATTTCACCGTAGTACAAATTATTGGTGACGATGTAAAATTACTTCAATTGGAAAAGCATGGAATTGTCTACACTCTTACACAAGATGATGTTTCTCAAATAATCAATATTAACCGATCTTTAATATCACATCGAATATCAATGTTGGAGCAGTTAAATTTTTGTGTGTATTATAAAAATATCATTAATATCATACGTTCAAATGTACAAAATAATATTTATTTAAGTAAATTGGATTTATTATTCGCTATTTGTGAATCATCAGCAGATAATATATTAAGTAATGTACTGTATATTTTTATTTATTTTTTTTTTGGGAATATGTATATTTTTATAAACATAAGGTTGTAAATGACTTGGAAAATTTTTAATAAAAATAATAATGTAATGGTATCTTTTATTAGAAGGCCTTGAATCCGCGTTAGAACTATACTATAAACACTTCTTTGTTTACTACTGTTTATTAAATACGATAATGCGATAAGAAAAATACAATTAAATCAGCATTGTTTTTATTTGATAAATAAAAAAATATTATACATTAAACTTATAGTATAGTAGGTATACTGTATATTTTTATAATGAATTCAGATATTTTCATAATAATTATTAATTATCTAATATTGAATAATGTCCCCAAGGTAGTGTATCGTAAGAATTCGGTATTAAATATCTTTTATCGTCATATGCATTGAGAGCAATTTTTTTTGCTCCACGCTATATATGTTATGTAAGTTAGATTGTATACAACGTTGAGTAGCATAGACCGTATAATCGGATTCTACCAAAGGATTTTTTTTATAATTTTGTAAGCATTTTAAGTAATCCTCAAACGTAATTTTTTTCTTTACAACATTTGACTTTATACCTTTAGACTTTTTAACTTCTTCAGTTCCTTCAACTTTAAAAGTATATTGCTTTGATCTTAAACCTACAAAATGAGTCATTATCTTAGAATTATTTTCATCCTTCAATTTACCAAGTACTTTTTTATTACACAATGGTATGTTCCATTTATTTTCAGGAGGATAGTCGCTAGTATCAAACCAATCTATGTCGGTTTTAATTACTTCTTCATACAAATCATTACACTCGATTTGATATAAAAGACTGTCGGTATCTACATAAAGTAGTTTACATTTTTCAAAATTAAATTTGTTTAACATATAATCGTAATGAAATTCATATAAACGTATCTTTGAGATATCTAAAATAGAAGTTCCTATATAGATCGGTTTATCAAAAATTATTTTACTTTTCTTAAATTCAATAGCTACGAGATCTTTATCAAATATTGCTCTACTGTGAAAAAGAGGGCTGGATATTAAGTTTTTTGCACCCCATTGTCCTTCCCACGTTTTAACTAATCGAATATTACGATGTTTACGAATATTTTGTATTGTTTTTCCGTATATGGCATTATTCATAAGTTTAAATAAATTTTTTTCAAATGTATTATTAGCTTTTGATCTAAGCATGGTATTAAGTTCACTATAGGATTTCAACCAGGTAGACTGTTTAAATTTTATTCCTCTATTTATAGAAGTCAATATAACTCCGTTAGAAAGGGCTTGCTTAAGGGCACGATAATGAATAACATAATTGGTTTTATCGTATAAAGTGGTCATTAGTTTTTTATATTTTGAATTCTTTGGTATCAAATGTTCCGCACAAAACGGTAAATCTTTATGCTTGTCATGTAATGATTGAGGTATTTTCAAATTTACTTCTAAAATGTATCCATATTCATCATCATCGTTAATTTTACTAACATCAAAATTTTTGAATTCTTCTATCCATTGAAATTCTCCATACGGAAGTGGTTGAATCATAGCCCAGCCGTATAAATTATTTACGTCAGTATAAAATAAGTATTTAGAAGGTTGAAGTGGATTAAAATTACTTAGATATTTATTATTGGCTTCTCCATATCGATTACAACATTGAGAAATACCCCCCCGAATAGACCGTTCAAAAAATAATAACATGTCAACATCTTGTAAAGTTTCTAATTTACAATTAGTGAATTTGAGCATACAACTCCAAGTATATCCGGCTAATGTATAATAAAATGCGGGATCTAATTTGTATGTATTATAGCACGTTTTAGGAAATGTTTCAAATACACAAGTTAATAATAAAATGTCGGTTTTCATGTATAAATCACTATATTCACCTAAAGTTTTTAAATTGAAGTTTTTCCAAATTAATTGAGCATGGTTGTAGTCAGCATCTGATACGTGTTGATCTAACATTCTATTATAAAATTCGGTATTGCTTGGTAATTTTATTTCATTTAACTTATCAATATTATCTATATAATCGTAAAAAAAGACACCTTTTCTTTTTAGTAATTCTAATTGATCATTATTTAAATTATTAAATTCGTTTTGAAGTATTTCAAAGCTATCATCATTTAATGTTTTTACTAATTGGTCTAATGAACATCCAAGAAATCTAAAGGAATCAATAAATCTAAATTTAATTTTAGTATCATTATGATATACTGTAAAACTGATGTATTTTTCTTTGTTAAGAGGTAGTAGAGAGACGTTGTGCCTTTTAGCTAAATCGCGAATTATAAAATGCGCGTCGTAACCGCTGAGATTATGAAATATTATCGGTATGACGAAAGATTTTCGATAATTTAAATTACAAACTTGATGACTTAAACCCCGGAATCTTGACGTTAAATGGCAGTGATCTTTTACGATTATATCGTTTGGTTTAAACTTTTTTTCACATATATGGCATTTATCGGATGCTGTAAAATTTTCTACAATAAGTGGTTCTATTGTTTGTAATTTCGATGAAACAAAATATGCAATATCGTTTAATTGATCGGCATACCATGACATACAATCTAGACTTCTATTATTCTTATAAAAAGACCAATCATTATTGTAATTACATAAAAAATATAAACCTGCACTGTATGCAATATGTTTTTGATATCGATTACTATATGACAATGATGACTTGGATTTATTATTATTTTTTCGATCATCTTCAAAAGGCACTAGTAATGACTCGAAATCTGAATAAATTATAAAGGGAACTCTTTCTTTAAAAACAAAATCCTTAAACATAATATATTTTTCTCTTGGAAATTCAATTTTGCATTCATTGAAATTTATACAGTAGGTACTATGTTCTTGTAATTTTTTCTCTGACATAAAATAATTTAAACATCTATCACATAAGTGCAAACGACCTTTGTGCTTAGAAAGCTGTGAAGAAACAAGTCTCGACAGGTTTTTAATCCAACAATAATGATATATTATTTCAACATTATCATCTTGATTATTTTCCTCAAATTCGTTTGAAGTGTTGTTCTCGTACTTACTTTGTATTAATAATAAATTAACATGATTAATTTTCTTTTCTTTGGTTAATCGTATTGGAATAACTTTAAAACAATTTTTATTTTTTTCTAATCCAAATACATTTACAGATATATCTGGATTACTTTTTTCAAAAAGTGTAATTTGATTTACCTTTACGGGACACGTTATATCTTTTGTATTTAGCAAATTACTATAATGATTGTACGAAGAAGTTCGATCACAATTTTTAGTAACAGGATATAAAGCTGAAACAATGGCCCAAAAAAAACAGGCTTCATCGTTGTTTTTAACATTGATACAACACTTTTTATTTGCAATTTGTGATGGAAGAGGAAAATATGTTGATGCTCCAGCACCTAACGAATATTCATTGATATTTATTTCCAATGATATTATTTCATTAAGAGCATATCCTAAACCTTCTTCCGAAAATTCAGATAGTTTATTTAATAAATGATCCTTAATATACCTTTCAAACCATTCAAATAGATCTGTACTTCTATCAATTATTTCATTTTTAGTATTAAAATATTTACTAACAATAATTTCAGAATCACCTGATTTTTTTATAAATTCACCACAGAAACAAGCATTAACTTTCAACATTGAAAACTTTTTTAATACATTTTTAATTCTAATTTTAAAAACTCTAAAGGCATCTTTAAAAAATGAAATTAATTCTTTATGATTTTTATTAATAATAACACCCGTTCTAATACGACTATTAAATACTGATACTAAATCTTCCCATTTAACACCTAATTTTTTTCTTGTAAAACATTTATAATTAGATAAAACCTTTTGAGATGTCCTAAATTCGTTTGAAGATTACGAAATGTGCCTATTGCTAAATCACCTTTTCGTATTGCTTTTTTAGTCAATTTTATGTACATTTTAATTTGTTTAATCCAAATTACACGTTCCTGCTGAGTTACTTTTTTCTTTTCTTTCAATAAAAACACTACTTTTTTAAATTTTTTTACTATTGAATCGACGATTGTTATAATATCTGAATCCATAATAAAAAAAATGTACAGTACTTACAAATAATTCCAGTATATGAAGTTGTAGTAAATAGATGTAGATAATAGCAGTTATATTAAATAGACCATTGATTCACTACGACAAATAAAAAATTAATATTTAGAATATTTACATATTGAACCGACAAAGAAATTTGCGGAATATGATTCGTCTAGTGTGTGACGTCTAACGACCCGGCGAAGGCGGCTTAAGGCGAGTAAGCGCGCTAGGCAAGGGGAGGTAGGGAGGACAGTGTCAAGCCGGCGTTGGCGTGGCGAACTACAATTCGGCGAACGGCGAATATCGGCGACCTAATATAATGGCGATTATTGGTGTTGTGATAATAAAGTGTTTTCCTATAAAATTACGGCGTTTCATATCAGAAGTGGGATCAGGATCAGCGTGCGAAGAGGCGAAAGGACGAAGGATTTTCAGACGGAAAATCTCCGGCGAAGAAAGGGCGAGACCTCCATCTTGGTTTGTTCAGGTGTCATAGTTCTACTTAATGTTTAGGCGAATAAACAGTAAGTACCCATTTAATTATTGCGGCGATGTAATAATATTTCGGGATAAGGTGAGCGCGGCGTATTTGTGAAATTTAAACAGAAAATTCAAAAGCGAAATCCGTTACCGGCGAAAAAGGATCGGTGTGCGCATGTGCAGCGGCGAACGTTGTTAATTTGATTTTTACAGTCGACGGCGAGAGTTAACTTGACTAGTGGTGACAAAAAAAACAATAACAAATATGGCGACGAGATTCCGATGTTCAACGGCGACCATGGGCGTGCGGTTTGAATTAAATTTTAATAAAATTTTCCAATGGCGTAGTTTTATTTTATTTTAACAAATTGGCGATTTGTTTATTGGTTTCTTTTAATGTCGAATTTATTATTGGCGTTTGTTTGTTTAATTATATATGACGTAACTAACTTTTTAATAAATGGCGATTGGCGATTGGTGATTAATAAATGGCGATTGGTGATTAATAGATGGCGATTGGTGAATAATAGATCACGATTGGCGATTGGTGATTAATAAATCGCGCTTGGCGGTTGGTGAATATTAAATCGCGATTGGTGATTGGCAAATATTAAATTGCGATTGGCGATTGGTGAATAATAGATCGCGATTGGCGATTGGCGATAAATAATAAATACATGGCGATTGGCGTTTGGTGATTAACAAAAGGCAATTGGCGGATGGTGATTGACAGCTGGTGATTGGTGATTAGCGAATGGCGAAAAGTCGCTAAATAATAAACTAGGCGGATCGGTTTTAAAATGGCGAATTTTGGGGAAAGGCGCCTAACGGTTGGCGGGCCACCGCTGATGGTTTAGTTCAATCCTTGGCCAAGATTGAATTGACGAATATCAGCAATCGGTTAAGCCACAGGTGCATTGGCGGCGAACGATGTTTCAGGATGCTTTGCAATTGCAACATGCGCTCTTATTGGGCGAGTTCAATTGGCGATGTCTTCTCTGATCGTACGATTCGTGCGTCAGCTCTGACGTTGGTGCAGGGAGTAGGTATTTCAGGGGCGTAGGCGAAGATAAATTATTTAATTGGCGAAAATTAATAATTTACTAAAACCGAATCGAATCCTTTTAGCTAATGGGCGGTACTGGCGATGAATTCTCGATCTAGAGGCGGAATTAGATTGTGAATTAGAGGAAAAATGGCGACCGGAGAAAACGGCGAAATCAGAACGGTGCAATCTGAACTTAAAGGTTTTTCCGGCGGGTGAACTGGTGAATGCCTATGAGCAGGCGAGAGCTCGTGACGGGCGTTGAGCAGGCGAGCTCATGAAGGGCGTTGAGTAGGCGAGTTCATGAAGAACGTTGGGCGGGTGGCTAGGCAACAGGCGGCTCTAGTGGTTTGCGAATTACGGAGAAGTCGAAGGTAATTGCGGAGAAGGCGACTCCGACACCCTGTACTCCTCGTGATGGAGACGTCATCATAGAGAGAGTTGTCGACGTAGGCGTTTCGACCTTTGGTGTTAGAGGTTTGTGATAATTGATCGTTTCAATTCTGGCGACCGGATTCCAACGTGGACAGGTGGTTATTCACTAGCGGGTGACACATTTCCACGACGTAATCGTGCAGGTGAGATTAGTTAGTGCGGCGAAACGTTCCACTAGACAACGGGACTACGGCGCAGTCCTCGAGGAGTGTTTGACCAGGCGCAAGCATTTAAGCGAATAACGGCGTACTATCAGGCGAAGCTGGCTATCTGCGATCGGGCGAAGATTCGTGGGCTTGCCGAAGGAACTACAAGCGAGAATGGATGTTAGTGAATGGTGAAGGCGGCAGGATTGGTTTTACAAAGGCGTTGTACAACAAATTTCTGACTGGCTTACAATATTTTCGGAGTGGCGACAGGGCGAAGAAGTAATGGCGTATTTGGAGACCGAAAGCAACTAGAAACAAGAAAATTCTTTCTTGGAAGCGATAAGGCGCTTAGGTGAGCAGATACGAGAAGGTGAGCATCGCCGGCGCGTGGTGTTCGCTGCGCGGCTTTGATGGGGCGTTGTCACGGCGTAAGGGCGTGTAATTTTCGAAAAGATTTTGGTGGATAAATCATTCGAAACTCAGGTATTGGCGTTGAACCACTTTTGTGGTAGGAATTGATTGGGCGTTACGATGGCGGTACGTGGCGGTAAGACGTATCCCACCGAAGAGCCGGACATCAACGAGCTTATGAGGCGGATCACTCTTAATGTGCCGAGCTCGAGGTGCAGGATGTTGTTGGCGGATAATGTATTACTCTCGCCCGAGGCGGTGTACCAGGTGAAGGTAACTTTCTCAGGAGGCGTGAGAGGAGCGAAATTTTACATGGGGCGAAAGGAAATTCCGATTGGGCGTTCAATCGTGAAGATCCTGGCGGGTTTAATAGGCGAACTTTTTAGTTCGATTAAGGCGAATAATTTAGACGACGGAGAAGATAGTTGGAGCAAAGCGTGGCTCATTTGGCGCGCGGAAATTTGTCTGTCCAGCGAAGTCGCTGAAGGAGCGATTAAACGAACTGGCGTCAAAGTAAGGAAAATCACATCAGGTATAATGCATTTTACCGGCGGGGAAATAGGCGATATTACGGTGCATTTACGGCGATGGTGATTTTAGGTTTTAGTTTCAGGGTAGCAGGCGGGGCGAGGCGGATAGACTTAGGCGAAGTCAGGCGAATGCACTAAGGCGAAGTGCCAGGTTACACTCTAAATGAGAATGTCCGATGATTGGGTCGAATGCGGCGGAAAGTTGGGCGGAAACTTCCGAATTGGCGAAAAACGTTGGCGGAAAACGTAAAATTGTTGGCGTTAACTAAGGTGAGCGAATGGTGTGCGATGTCGATGAGATTCCCGAGCGGTGTCGGTCGAGTCTTATCGATAGTGAGTGTGAGTGTGAAGTGAGTGAAGTGTTTGAGTGATGAGTAATGGCGTTGATGAATGTAAACCAGGCGGTTAACGAGGTGAAAATGATATTTGATGAAGGTATAAAATGGCGAACAAATACAATCCAGGTGATTTGGTACTCTGGCGGGAGGCGACTACCGAAAAAGGGGCGTCGGCGGCAAATTGGTTAACAAATTTGACGGACCATATCGAGTACGAAAATATCTGGCGAATGATCGATATGTCATCGAGGCGATAAAAGGCGTTAAAGAGTACAAACGGTGTAAAACGATCATGGCGGTCGATTCGTTGAAAGTACTGAACTTGGCGAGACGAATTTGGCGAATATATTAGGCGTACTACGCAAGAGTTTCAGGCGAAATAACTCGACACACTTGACGAATTGTGACAAGGCGAACTAGGCGAATGTACTGTGTGTTTTGGGCGACTATTTTAAGCTGGCGAACTTAACGATTTAGGCGGGCAAATGCATAGGCGAATGTATGGACGAGGTTTTGATAATAAAGTGTTTTTCTATAAAATTACGGCGTTTCAATATATTGGAAAAAATATTACCTTAATTTTCAATTATTTTAAATAATTTCCTCGATTGAATTTTATTGCCGAATTCTTGTTCTCCCAGATATACAAAACTGAATTTTCCACTCGAAAATTGATCGATATGTTGTTTGTATGTATCAGTTACTCGTTTTGGAAGAAAAATAACATTTTCTTCTAATTCCAACAAAACCGATTCACCAAAGGAGGATTTAATTATTTTCCCATTAAAAATCTTGTACGGGACGTCTCTAGTCAGATGGTTGATATCAATTTTTGGTTTAATTTGTACTTGTTTTGTAGATTCCTCATTCAAACCCTTTAAAAAAGACATCTAAAATTACGAATCGACTATTATTCACAAAATTCTTACAAATTTATAGATATTAAAACGTCACCTTGTTATATCTGAATGTTGAACTGTTCACACAAAAATTGAGTTAACAAATATCATTGTTCCCAAATCGCACTGTTATATATATATATAAATACGATTTGTCTACTTCAGCATTTCTGAAGGTGACTTATAAAAATTTTTTAATTTTTTAATCGTAATTACTGGATATTTCAAAAATTTGCGGCAATCCACGTGTTAAATGTCTGCAAAAGGCTTGCTCATCATTATCAACAAATACCGAGATATAACAGAATTACAATCTCTGATGTGTCACGGTCAAGGTTGATATAATGTTGTTTTAGTTCGTTATCAACAAATACCGATTGAGATAATGGCAAATGAAGGTCAAACAACGCAATTTACGTATGCACGTATGGGAACAAGTTTCCACAGGTTTCAACAAGTCGACACAAAAGATTTTAAACTAACCATAATTTATTAAAAATCATTAAAAAAATTTTTCTTCTATAACAAAACGTAAAAATTAAAAATAAAAATTACGGACCGCGGCTGGACTCGAACTGCAATCCATCGTGTCACAATTCCAATCGTTAAAAAGCATCGCTACGTCGAGCTTTGAGCCGGGCAAACGAGCGCGGTTTAAATGCTATTAATCATATTCATATACGTAATAATGATGTATTGTTGTAATGATGGTTGCGTACAAATCATCACACCCCGTATATACCGATTTACAGGGTGTCGAAAGGGTTGGAGGGACGCATTTACTCATGTATCGCCACACACCCTTTACAGTTCTTGTAAAATTCCACCAAATGACCTTCTACTGTACCAAAATGATCATCGACGTTTCATAACGATACCTACGGGTAGGCAACAATAATTACACATTTTTAATAGTTCTTTTTCCGGAGTGTTTAAGGGTTGGGGGTAAGTTACTTCTTCACATCGTCGAAGAATGTTTTTGTTCTTGCAAATTTCACCAGAAGGTCTTCCTAAGCCCACCACCTCGATGGCCATCCACCATTGAGCCAGAACTCTCATGATTTGAGTGAGCCAGAACTCTCATCATATATCTACTGTTGAGCAATAGCTTTATCATACCTTTCGGCATCAGTTTGATCTAAATTTCCTGTCAAGGATCTAATAATTGAACCGAGTCCATTTATTAATCCTCGTTTACTTCTGATACGTTTAGTGGGACTTAGTTGGTTGAATTGGATTTCTATTTTATGTTCTAAATCTTGGACTAGATTGAGAAGATTTTGAAAATCGATTTTTGTTATATTCGGGTTATTGTTATTGAAGATTATAGTTAATAGTTTCTTATAGTTATTTTTTATTGAGGTGAACTGATCCGTCATGCTTGATATGTCGAAGATTTGTACAAAAGATCAATAATCAATTTTTACTTGGGCATTACCTAATTTATAGGGTAATATTCCTGGATTATCATTTAGGTTGTGGAGGTTTGGGTAGGTTGGTCTGCCTGTACAGAGGTGGATGGATAACCTGTAACAAGGGGAGGTTGTTTTAATTCCTTTATGTGGATAATTTCCTTTTTATTTTTGTTTTGTTTACTTGTAATTTCTACCTTGTTTCGATCTAAAATATTAGTTATTTCATAAGGACCAAGGAATTTATTGTTGTTTTTACTGCGGTATTGTGAATTTTGCTTATATACTATTTGTCCGATTACAAAGTCGTTATTTTCATCTCCCTTTGTATTACGTTTTGTCACTACCTTAGCTTTTTGGTCTTGTAATTTAGTTTTTACCATTTCGTAAACGTGTTCCAATTTTTTCCTATGATTTTCGGCATAATCTGAAAAAAATGTATTTGGGAGGAAAATTTCGTTTGGGTTTCTTGTGTCGGTATGACCGTAAATTAATTCAAATGGGGTGTAGTTAGTTGAGCTGTGTATTGAACTGTTGTATCCTAAAATCACGTAATCTACGAGTTCTTCCTGATCGTTATTGGGGTATGTTTCTTTGAGTAATCTCAAATGCTCTATTAAAGTTGAATTGAATCGTTCGACTATACTGTTGGATTCATGGTGTGCTACTGTTGTAAAGTGGGGTTTGATTTTATGTAAATTTAAAATTTCTTTGACTGTTTCGTTATTGAATTCTCTGCCATGATCAAGAATTATTTTCTCGGGGACGCCGAAAGTCGAGAAATATTTTATTAAAGCTTTACTTATGTGAATTGCCGTTTTTCCTTCCACACAATAGGCTTGGGCAAATTTTGAAAAGGAGTCTACAACAATCAAGTAACTTTTACGGTTATAATAAAATAAATCAATATTAATTATTTGAAAGGGTTTCGACGCTGTTTCTGTTATTACTAAAGGGGCATAGGGCGGATGTCTGCCGTATTTTGCTCGCTGACAAGTTTCACATGAGTTTATATACTCTGATATGGTCTTTTTCATGTTTCTCCAGTAGTAGTTTCTTTTTAATTTTTCGTAAGTTTCATCTATATCGCGATGGTTACTTTTCCCTTCGTGATTATATTTGATCAACATTATTTGTTCTTCTTTGTCTGTTATGGTAACAGGAATTACCGGGAATTATAAGAAATTCCGGAATTAAAAGAAAACTAGCGTGTAAAAATATTGACAATGTTATATCGTTAGAAAGGCAATAAAATTTCCTACAAAATGGTGTACAAAAAAGTAGGTAGTTTCATTTAAAAAAATCAAGTTACCTTTAATTGAAATTTTGTAAATTTGCTTATCGATATCTAAGAACACAAACAGTATTCAATTCTGAATCCATGTCACAGTAGTACATTTCATGTTTACTAATAACCCAGAGTCACGACCTTCTAAGTTTTACAAAAGCGGCAATATTCATTTTTTTTCAAACCTCTACTTTTTTCGAAAATGTCGAATTACCACTAAACGATTGGTTTTAGGCACAATGTATGGTACATACAGTCAAACTAAAATTCACTAAAGAATTCAAAATTGTTATAATATATAGGGGGTTCCATTAAAAAAAAGGTAACTTTAGTGAATTTCTAATACTGAGCCACCCTGTATATAGACGAAACTAATTTAATAATATGCAGTATTATTGTACCTACCTTTTGAAAAAAAAATCAAGTCGATATCTCAATTAGGTAAAAAGTTATGGGACTTTAACGCGACCCTGGGTCACCCTGTATATTTTGTTGAACGCGTGGTATAATGAATCTCTATGAAAGTAGAGAAAGTAAATTCTTTTTGTAAGAGTATAATCCCTTAGGAATTCTAGAATCATTTCTTCGTTATTTTCTGCGGGAATTTTGACGTTAATTATTTTACGGTCTTCGTAGTTTTCTTGACTTACGACTAATTTAGGATAGGGGTGTGGTGTAACTATGATTTGATTAGGCTTTTTATTTATTATTTCGTCTATTGTTTTTATTCCATCGTTTGTCGTTTCGTTATAAGTGGTGTGGTGTGTTGTGTTGTCATGTCTGTTTCTTCTGGTTCTTTAGAGTCAGGGGGTTTAATTTGTATATCCGATATAATGTTAATTTTGTCATTGGTATTTTTACTTGTTGACGGTTCATCGGAAATTCTTTCATCGATAAGGTCGTTTAAAAATTGGTCTAGTTCGTTGGGATCTGTAATTTCTCCTGGGTGGTTTATTATGGATTCGTTTTCAAGTGCGTTAATGGTTATTCGTGATAAGGCGTCACAATTAGTATTTTGAGTTCCCTTTTTATACACCGTGTCCCACGTAAGGCGGGCATTAGAACCTTTCGGAGTTCCTCAAAAGTTACAAATCTGAAAATTCAGGAGTAAGGTATATTCAATGTTGTGAGTTTTTCTAAAATATTTTCAACCATATGTGACTTCCGGTTATACCGGAAGTAGATGTCAACTTTGTTATTTCAAAGGGAAAGTACCATTTTTGACTTCATTTTTGGATTCTGTGGCCCTTTTTAACTAGACTTTGATAATACAACCATATCTCAAAAATGCATCATTTTTAAGTTATTTAGTTTTTTTCGAAATTTTTTGGAAAAACGGTCGAACGTATTTTCTAGGATATCTCCGTTAATAATGCACCTAGAATTTTGAAATTTGTTATTGATAATGTACAGACACAGTACTAAATGAAACTAAACTGATTTTTCATGGTTCATATACAGGGCGTTTAAAATTATCAGACTAACTTGGCTAATTTCAAGTGGCTATAACTTTGTTATTTCAAATGGATCACCCTGTATTTTTAGGCATTATACAATAGATATTTTTAAGCCCTTTCAATCCATATAAGGATTCCCTATACCTATCTCTTATCAATTTCGAGTAAATTGAAGTTTAATTACATCACTACCAATTTTATTTTAATTTTCTTTTTTTTTTTCCTTAGTGGGCTATGAAAATTTAATGACAAGTTATTGGTGTGATCAGATAAATCAGTGTTATCGAAAATATTTTATGAATTAAAAAACAAAAAAATTATAAAACTAAAACTATTTTACTTTACTACTGACACTTTTAATACAAATAAAATACACAAATAAAACATATTACAACAAATGTTCAAAATGTCCTCCATTAGCTTCTAAACACTTTAATAATCTTTTTTCCACTTGATCCGTTGTTGCTTTTCTTATATCATCGACGAATCACGACACGTGAATTTCGACTCGTCGAATTTTGACGAATTTTGACTCGTCCACACGTCGAGGAATTATCAATAGAAAGCAATGCCATTTCTGGGCAGACGCTAACCCTCATTTTCATCGCGAAGCCGAGTTTCAATATGAATTCAGCTTTAATGTATTTGCAGTTATTGGATTCGGAAGAGCTTTCTATTACATATACGACGAAAAATTGACATCAGAAAGATACGGTAGAATACTAAGAGAAGTTGTGGCAAACATTATAAATGAACTGCCAAATAATAATTTTTGGTACCAATTGGATGGTGCCCCAGCACATTCAACATATGCAATATATCGAGAAATCACAGCGCTGTTTGATGATCGATGGATAGGTCGAAATGGCCCTTGGCTTTGGCCCGCAAGATCGCCAGACCTAACTCCAGTAGATTTTTTTTGTGGGGTCATATTAAAAACAAAGTTTATAATACCCAAATAAACAATAGAGAAGAGTTAGAACAAAAAGTACAAATTGCTTTTAACGAATTGGATGCTGAGACTATAAGAAAAGCAACAACGGATCAAGTGGAAAAAAGATTATTAAAGTGTTTAGAAGCTAATGGAGGACATTTTGAACATTTGTTGTAATATGTTTTATTTGTGTATTTTATTTGTATTAAAAGTGTCAGTAGTAAAGTAAAATAGTTTTAGTTTTATAATTTTTTTGTTTTTTAATTCATAAAATATTTTCGATAACACTGATTTATCTGATCACACCAATAACTTGTCATTAAATTTTCATAGCCCACTAAGGAAAAAAAAAAGAAAATTAAAATAAAATTGGTAGTGATGTAATTAAACTTCAATTTACTCGAAATTGATAAGAGATAGGTATAGGGAATCCTTATATGGATTGAAAGGGCTTAAAAATATCTATTGTATAATGCCTAAAAATACAGGGTGATCTATTTCAAATAACAAAGTTATAGCCACTTGAAATTAGCCAAGTTAGTCTGATAATTTTAAACGCCCTGTATATGAACCATGAAAAATCAGTTTAGTTTCATTTAGTACTGTGTCTGTACATTATCAATAACAAATTTCAAAATTCTAGGTGCATTATTAACGGAGATATCCTAGAAAATACGTTCGACCGTTTTTCCAAAAAATTTCGAAAAAAACTAAATAACTTAAAAATGATGCATTTTTGAGATATGGTTGTATTATCAAAGTCTAGTTAAAAAGGGCCACAGAATCCAAAAATGAAGTCAAAAATGGTACTTTCCCTTTGAAATAACAAAGTTGACATCTACTTCCGGTATAACCGGAAGTCACATATGGTTGAAAATATTTTAGAAAAACTCACAACATTGAATATACCGTACTCCTGAATTTTCAGATTTGTAACTTTTCAGGAACTCCGAAAGGTTCTAATGCCCGCCTTACGTGGGACACGGTGTATATAATCTTATAGTCAAATTCTTCTAAACGGAGTCGCCAACGGAGTAATTTAGAGTTTGGTTCCTTAAGGTTAAAAAGCCAAATGAGAGGACGATGGTCACAATATATGGTGAAAGGTTTACCAAATAAGTAGGGTCGGAAAGTTTTGCAGGCCCATACTATCGCAAGTAATTCTCTTTCTATCGTACTATATTTCTGTTCGGATTCATTTAATGTTCTGGATGCGTAGGCGATTGGTCTATCAGAACCAACGGGTCCTTGCGAGAGTACGGCACCCAAGGCTACATTGGATGCATCAGTGGAGAGTACAAAGGGTTTAGAAAAATCGGGATATTGGAGTATAGGGGCGTTCGTTAGTAATTCTTTACATGTGTTGAATGCTGAGATAAAATTTTGATCGTGAATTACTTTCGAATTCTTTTTTAAACAAAGTGTCAACGGTTTTGTAATGTTTGCGAAATCCTTTATGTACCTTCGGTAATATCCCACTAAACCGAGAAATCCTTTTATCTCTCTCTGCGTTTTAGGTATGGGGAAATTTTTTACTGCCAAAATTTTATCCGGATTGGGCTTTACTCCTTGTGGTGTTATGATGTGTCCTAAGTATGCGACTTCTTTGCGTAAATATTCACATTTTTCTAATTGAACTTTAAAATTTGATTTTCTTAAACGGTCAAAAACGGATTTTAGTCTTTCTACATGTTCTTGTAAGGACGTTGAGAAAACTACAATATCGTCAAGGTAAACTAAGCATGTTTCGTTATGTAATCCTCGTAAGATGTTGTCCATTACCCTTTGGAACGTTGAAGGTGAATTTTTTAAACCAAAAGGCATTCTTTTAAATTCGTAGTGGCCATTTTGTGTCGAAAAAGCTGTCTTGTGTATGTCGTCTTCGTGCATTTGGATTTGATGAAATCCGCTCGCGAGGTCGAGGGTGGTAAAATATTGGCTTTTGCCTAATTTGTCAAGAATTTCTGTTATGTTTGGTAGAGGATATTTGTCAGGTATTGTCTTTTCATTAAGTTTGCTGTAATCGATAACTAATCGAAATGTTCTTTTACCTGCTTTGTTAGGGCGTTTTGGGACAATCCAAATAGGAGCTGAATAAGGGGAGTTCGATGGTCGTATTATTTCTTGATCTAACATTTCTTGAATTTGAGTTTTTACTTCGGCCTTATACACTTCCGGGTATCGGAATGTTTTGGTAAAAATGGGAGTGTCGTCTGTAAGGTTTATTCAGTGTTTTATCTCGTTTATGAATGACTTATCATTCATATACCCTTAGGTACTTTTTTACAATAGAATATGTCGCGGTATTCAAGGCACAGTTTCTTTATAGAATTTTTTTCTTCAGTGTTGCAATGATTAAGGTCGATATTTTTTAAGTTTTCCTTTAAGAGTCTGTCATGAGCGTCATCGAGTTCTTGGTCAGTTTCCATTTTCTCCATAAAGTTCATTTCACTAATATTTAGGGCTTCTACATCTACTGGGTTTTTAAAAGATATTTTAATCGGTTTGACATTCGAATTTATTATGGTAGTGAATGCAAAATAATTTTCTACGTTTATAAGTGCTACTGGTGATTCAACTAGAGGGGCATATTTTTTATATTCCAGTAATCCAATTCCTTTTTCTATCGTAACGGGGATTTTAACTAAAGTCTGCGTTCTTGGGGGTATTATTAGGTTGTAATCTTGGAAGTTACAATTTTGTTTTTCGCGGGTTATTAGGTCGTTCTCACTTTGAAATATAATTGGAATTTTTACCTGAGGGGTGGTTATTGTTTTAGAACTAAAGTTTACTGAAGCTTGTAACTGGTTTAATAAATCAATACCAATCAATCCATCGTATTTATCACTGAATTTAAAGAAATAGAATTTATGGATTTCTGGAACCTTAAAAATTTGGAAGATTGGGGTCTCTACGACTTCATCGTGATAACTGATATCGTGTGCCGATTGAATATGAAAATTTTCTTTGTTAATCAATCCATTATAATGTTTGTAAGCCAATTCAGGTGTCATTAAACTACGTGAACTGCCTGTGTCTATAAGGAAATTTGCCTTTAGTTCGGGGATGTAGATATATGGTAGATTGGATTTTGACAAATTTAGATTAATTATGTGGGGTTGGTTGGAATGCTGGGTTGAGAAAAATTTTGTGTTTCTTTCTCGTTATTTTGAAAATCTGGAAAATGATTAGGATTAGAAAAGTAGTCGGTTTCATTGGTCTCGGTCTCAAACGGATTCTCAAATTGTGGATTTATATCTTGTACGAATACTTCGTTCCTTTTTGTAAACCTTGTATTTCCCGAAGAAGTGTCCATTGGTTCGGGTTGGAACTGCCTATAATTGGAGGACGGAGTGTTTCGGTTTTGATTATTAAATTGTCCACTTCTGTAATTCTGAGACTGCCAATTTGATGGGGGTCTTTGAGAAAATGGATTAGGATTTCCTCCGTATTGCATTCTTGTATTCTGGGAATTGGATCGTTTGAAATGGTCGAAATTGTTATTATTAAAATGGGGTTGATTTTGGAATTGCTGAGGAGGTGATTGAAACGGTGCTGGTTGGACCATTTGTGGGTTTGCTCTTTGAAGTTGGGGTTGCTGCTGATATTGGCCTATGTTAGGGCGGTAATGTTGGAGATTGGGTCTGTTAGGAGTTAATTTTTGGATGGGTTTATAAGGTTGATAATTCAAGAAATTACCCTTGTTCTGGCTATACATGAAATTTTCTTCTTCTATCAAAAAGGACATTGCTGCTTCAAGACTGTCAGGATTACGCAACCTAATATTATTTTGCACTTGACCGGTTAAACCTCTGATGAAAGTTTTGAGAGCCAAATCATTAAAATTATTGATTTTGATCGCTTTTTCGGCTGGGGTATCATTACTAGCATTTAATTTAGCTAGGATCAAACTGCGTGCGTCTTGGCAGCGCATGCCAAAATTGTAAGGTGCTTCATTTCTGTTTGGACGTAAAACTATTAGATCTTGGACAAGACAATCGATATTTCTTTGGTCGCCAAAGCACAATCTGAGCGTTTCTTTAATACTGTCCCATGTTCTCAATTCAGTTCTCGAACCTATTAGTATGAGAGCTCTAGCAACTAATTTTCCCATTAAAGCTCGCAATAGAAAAGTGTTTAATTGTGGATCAGTGTTACTATAAAACTGACCTATTAGATTCTCGCAATTATCGATAAAAATATTTAGTGTATGTGGGTTTCCATCATACTCGGGAATTGTATCGACATATAATTTAAGTAAATGATAGTTAGTTGCCATTATTTTAGGTTTTTGTACCCTTTTACTTTTCTTATTTTCTAATTTTATTGTTTCTTCAAATAGCGTTGCTAAATTATCTACGTCGTTATCGACGTTCATAAGAGACTCGAAATTTATAGTTATTAATATTTAACTTAAGGATAGGTAAAATGGAATTTTCGACTCACAGTAAAATGAATGTCTTCATGCTCTGCTTTCAACTGGATACGGGCGATGCTGGTCCCTCGGGCGATGCTGTCCCTTTGTCCTGGTTGAACAAGTCACAAAAATTCCAAAATTCTTCTGAGGTTCTGGTTGCAAACAAACCGTTAAAACGGACCGGTTACGCGATTTTTTCAATATCTTTCACAGAATATGCACAAGGACCACCTTTTTTTTTAATAAAGCCAATATTAAAATGCATTGAGTCTAATGGCTTTTTAAAAAAGCTCCTAACCTTTGTATAGATAAAACCCAATGCTACTAAGCTATTATTACAAGTAGCAAAATTTTTTATTTCAAATATTTCATTATTGCGTAACTCCACAAATGAGTCGCAAAATTTAGATGCATTGATACAATAGTCTTTAGTTTTAACAACTCTGTATTGAGGAGGGGTACAATTTGGTAATAATGGTCCATTATTGTGTTCAAATAAAGAAACTATTGGCATAATCTGTTCCATTTGATTTTTGTTAAAAACATTTTTCTCATGAATTCTTTTGACTACTTGCTGTAGTGGTAGTGCAGCCTTTCTAACACTTTTTGTAATTTCAGGCATAAAATATTCAAAGGGAAATGCACTAAAATTATCTAGAACCCCAAAAAGGCGAACACACTCAGTTATATGAAGAAGGTTGTGTACATTATGTGTTATAAAATCTGGCCTGTATAATTTCTTTGAATTTAAAATGAAATGTTTAAAAAGGTCATTGGCATAGTCAAGTAAAGATTCATTTTTTATATATTCTGAGTTACAAAGAATTTTTGTTCCCAAACTTAAACAAAGAAAGTTATGGTAACTCTTTTTTGGTAACAACATTTTAAACAAAACAATTCCTACATAGAGAAGTAACAGTCTAAACTCTGTTGCTTTAAATCTTTTGCATTCCGCAAAAGATCTTGTTTTGCGTGCAAATTCACAAGGAATAAATGATTTAAATTGCACCAGCTTTGTATTTAAAATGTTAATTATACGTGCCCTCAATTTATATGGAGGTTTTCCAAATACCCACCCAAAAGTTTTATGACAAAGCAACCTTTTGGCCACACCAAGCAAAATGCAATGCATGTAATCAATTGGTACATTTCTGATCATGTCAAAATCTGGTATTTCCTCGAGTAACGATTTTCCCAAATGGTGCTCTGGCTGAAGCTGATTTCGAAATGAATGATCTGTCCTACTTATAACTTCTGTTTCAGAAAAATATATACAGTTTTCAAAATCACCTTCAACAGTACACTTAGTACAACTAAAAAAGCCAGAATGTCCTTTAATGTGTAGAATATATGACTTGGCAGGTGTGTCGCAAATGAGCATTTTAAGTCTAAATTCATAAACATTACTATCAATTTTTAAACCATTCTCTACAAGATTTTTCACTTCTGTCACAAAATCATTTAAAAATTCATTTGATTCAGAATGATACATTTGAACTTTTAAATAATGGTACCACGTCAATATTTACTGCAATATGAAACCTATCTTGTTCGTTAAAATTAATATTATTATTTTTACATAACTGCCTTATGGTATCTGCAACCCCAAAATAATAATACGACCCTGGGCCCATCCTAAGTATTCCTTCAATCTTAGCCGGAGTTTGCAAAAGAGTTCTTGGATCTAATGGCAATTTTTTTAAATCCGCTAACGAAACTTCACTTTTTAAAATTTTCAATAATTTTCGTAAGCTCGAATGGCAAATTCTCTCCTCGACTGCCCAGGAGCCTAATTTAGAGGCAAAACTTACTGGTTGAACCAAAGGTGAATATGAGATAACATGCGCATGTTTATTACCAACAATATTTGAATGACTGGGTAGTGCATTCAAGACTGTTTCACTAGCAATGTCAATGTCCTGCATCAATGGCATATCTTCATCAGAAGATAAATTTTCTTCTAACAAAGGATAATGTACTGCAGACGAAGTAATGGATGCCTGATTTTGAGTATTGCCAGATAATGTGCCAGTCAAGGAGCTCGAACTAACAGAATATGCTTTTAAAATACTTTGCACCTTATCAACTTTTTGTTTCCGCTTGTAGCTGGCAGTAAAGCCTCCTCTGTTTCTTTTATTAGGCATACTTTAAAGAACGCGTCCTTTATCCTTTATACTCAGAATACTGAGTATAATACTGAGTATAATAGAATACTTAATTTTTTAGGTTAAAAAGTAGATTAAACAAGCTTTTTCTTACCTTATTTCTAATATTTCTGAATAATTAATAATTCAAAGTGATTGGATGCTTCTGAGTACGATGAGACCATTCAATCTTCAATAATTACAACAAAAAACACACAAAGCTGTTCAAAAATGAAAAAACGCGGCTTACGAAAAAATTCCAATGACAAGTAACAAGCGCTTTTGGAACTCGGGTGCCGGGTGCGTTCAGAACTCGGGTACGTTCAGAACTCGGATGCGTTCAGATTAAAGAGTCCGGTTGAAGTACAGCGCAAGAAGTACCTTTGATTTGCTCTTATGTTATATGGTATATTATATATTAAGTTAATTCTGATATCATCAGACGCACAGATGCTGTATATTTAAAATAAAAGGGTACAACACCAATGGCTTTAAATGTTTTAAATAAAAATGGTAAATATTTATTCTATGTATACATATAAAAAGTAATAATAAAATCATATATGCAGAAAGAATTTGAAAAAACTTCGAAGAACTTGGTTTTAGGCGATATTATTGAGTAAAAGTAATGAAAAATACAAAAAAATCGTACAAGCCAGAATAAAATAGATAGAAAATAATTTTAAACGGCATATACGTTAAAAAGTAATAATAAAATCATATATGCAGAAAGAATCTAAAAAAACTTCGAAGAACATGGTTTTAGGCGATATTATTGAGTAAAAGTAATAAAAAATATAAAAAAAATCGTACAAGCCAGAATAAAATAGATAGAAAATAATTTTAAACGGCATATACGTTAAAAAGTAATAATAAAATCATATATGCAGAAAGAATTTGAAAAAACTTCGAAGAACTTGGTTTTAGGCGATATTATTAGGTAAAAGTAATGAAAAATACAAAAAAATCGTACAAGCCAGAATAAAATAGATAGAAAATAATTTTAAACAGCATATACGTTAAAAAGTAATAATAAAATCATATATGCAGAAAGAATTTGAAAAAACTACGAAGAGCATGGTTTTAGGCGATATTATTGAGTAAAAGTAATGAAAAATACAAAAAAATCGTACAAGCCAGAATAAAATAGATAGAAAATAATTTTAAACGGCATATACGTTAAAAAGTAATAATAAATTCATATATGCAGAAAGAATTTGAAAAAACTTCGAAGAACCTGGTTTTAGGCAATATTATTGAGTAAAAGTAATGAAAATACAAAAAATTCGTACAAGCCAGAATAAAATAGATAGAAAATAATTTTAAACGGCATATACGTTAAAAAGTAATAATAAAATCATATATGCAGAAAGAATTTGAAAAAACTTCGAAGAACCTGGTTTTAGGCGATATTATTGAGTAAAAGTAATGAAAAATACAAAAAAATCGTACAAGCCAGAATAAAATAGATAGAAAATAATTTTAAACGGCATATACGTTAAAAAGTAATAATAAATTCATATATGCAGAAAGAATTTGAAAAACTTCGAAGAACCTGGTTTTAGGCAATATTATTGAGTAAAAGTAATGAAAATACAAAAAATTCGTACAAGCCAGAATAAACTAGATAGAAAATAATTTTAAACGGCATATACGTTAAAAAGTAATAATAAAATCATATATGCAGAAAGAATTTGAAAAAACTTCGAAGAACCTGGTTTTAGGCGATATTATTGAGTAAAAGTAATGAAAAATACAAAAAAATCGTACAAGCCAGAATAAAATAGATAGAAAATAATTTTAAACGGCATATACGTTAAAAAGTAATAATAAATTCATATATGCAGAAAGAATTTGAAAAAACTTCGAAGAACCTGGTTTTAGGCGATATTATTGAGTAAAAGTAATGAAAAATACAAAAAAATCGTACAAGCCAGAATAATATAGATAGAAAATAATTTTAAACGGCATATACGTTAAAAAGTAATATTAAAATCATATATGCAGAAAGAATTTGAAAAAACTTCGAAGAACCTGGTTTTAGGCGATATTATTGAGTAAAAGTAATGAAAAAATACAAAAAAATCGTACAAGCCAGAATAAAATAGATAGAAAATAATTTTAAACGGCATATACGTTAAAAAGTAATAATAAATTCATATATGCAGAAAGAATTTGAAAAAACTTCGAAGAACCTGGTTTTAGGCGATATTATTGAGTAAAAGTAATGAAAAATACAAAAAAATCGTACAAGCCAGAATAAAATAGATAGAAAATATTTTTAAACGGCATATACGTTAAAAAGTAATAATAAAATCATATATGCAGAAAGAATTTGAAAAAACTTCATAGAACCTGGTTTTTGGCGATATTATTGAGTAAAAGTAATGAAAATACAAAAAATTTGTACAAGCCAGAATAAAATAGATAGAAAATAATTTTAAACGGCATATACGTTAAAAAGTAATAATAAAATCATATATGCAGAAAGAATTTGAAAAAACTTCGAAGAACCTGGTTTTAGGCGATATTATTGAGTAAAAGTAATGAAAAATACAAAAAAATCGTACAAGCCAGAATAAAATAGATAGAAAATAATTTTAAACGGCATATACGTTAAAAAGTAATAATAAATTCATATATGCAGAAAGAATTTGAAAAAACTTCGAAGAACCTGGTTTTAGGCGATATTATTGAGTAAAAGTAATGAAAAATACAAA
>OU900105.1:5800174-5961741 GCA_918026865.1 Phyllotreta striolata | reverse complement strand
TGGCTTGTACGATTTTTTTGTATCTTTCATTACTTTTACTCAATAATATCGTCTAAAACCAAGTTCTTCGTGGTTTTTTCAAATTCTTTCTGCATATATGATTTTATTATTACTTTTTAACGTATATGCCGTTTAAAATTATTTTCTATGCATTTTATTCTGGCTTGTACGATTTTTTTGAATTTTTCATTACTTTTACTCAATAATATCGCCAAAAATTCAAATCTTCTTTGAAGTTTTTTTAAATTCTTTCTGCATATATAATTTTATTATTACTTTTTAATGTATATGCCGTATATAATTATTTTCTATCTATTTTATTCTGACTTGTACGATTTTTTTGTATTTTTCATTACTTTTACTCAATAATATCGCCTAAAACCAGGTTCTTCGAAGTTTTTTCAAATTCTTTCTGCATATATGATTTTATTATTACTCTTTAACGTATATGCCGTTTCAAATTATTTTCTATCTATTTTATTCTGGCTTTTGTATTTTTCATTACTTTTACTCAATAATATCGCCTAAAACCAGGTTCTTCGAAGTTTTTTCAAATTCTTTCTGCATATATGATTTTATTATTACTTTTTAACGTATATGCCGTTTAAAATTATTTTCTATCTATTTTATTCTGGCTTGTACGATTTTTTTGTATTTTTCATTACTTTTACTCAATAATATCGCCTTTAACCAGGTTCTTCGTAGTTTTTTTTCAAATTCTTTCTACATATATGATTTTATTATTACTTTTTAACGTATATGCCGTTTCAAATTATTTTCTATCTATTTTATTCTGGCTTGTACGATTTTTTTGTATTTTTCATTACTTTTATTCAATAATATCGCCAAAAACCAGGTTCTTCGTAGTTTTTTCAAATTTTTTCTGCATATATGATTTTATTATTACTTTTTTAACGTATATGCCGTTTAAAATTATTTTCTATCTATTTTATTCTGGCTTGTACGATTTTTTTGTATTTTTCATTTCTTTTACTCAATAATATCGCCTAAAACCAGGTTCGTCGAAGTTTTTTTCAAGTTCTTTCTGCATATATGATTTTATTATTACTTTTTAACGTAAATGCCGTTTAAAATTATTTTCTATCTATTTTATTCTGGCCTGTACGATTTTTTTGTATTTTTTATTACTTTTACTCAATAATATCGCCTAAAACCAGGTTCTTCGTAGTTTTTTTCAAATTTTTTCTGCATATATGATTTTATTATTACTTTTTAACGTATATGCCGTTTAAAATTATTTTTTATCTATTTTATTCTGGCTTGTACGATTTTTTTGGATTTTTCATTACTTTTACTCAATAATATCGCCTAAAACCAAGTTCTTCGTAGTTTTTCCAAATTTCTTCTGCATATATGATTTTAATATTACTTTTTAACGTATATGCCGTTTCAAATTATTTTCTATCTATTTATTCTGGCTTGTACGATTTTTTTGTATTTTTCATTACTTTTACTCAATAATATCGCCTAAAACCAAGTTCTTCGTAGTTTTTTCAAATTCTTTCTGCATATATGATTTTATTATTACTTTTTAACGTATATGCCGTTTCAAATTATTTTCTATCTATTTTATTCTGGCTTGTACGATTTTTTTGTATTTTTCATTACTTTTACTCAATAATATCGTCTAAAACCAAGTTCTTCGTGGTTTTTTCAAATTCTTTCTGCATATATGATTTATTATTACTTTTTAACGTATATGCCGTTTAAAATTATTTTCTATGCATTTTATTCTGGCTTGTACGATTTTTTTGAATTTTTCATTACTTTTACTCAATAATATCGCCAAAAATTCAAATCTTCTTTGAAGTTTTTTTAAATTCTTTCTGCATATATAATTTTATTATTACTTTTTAATGTATATGCCGTATATAATTATTTTCTATCTATTTTATTCTGACTTGTACGATTTTTTTGTATTTTTCATTACTTTTACTCAATAATATCGCCTAAAACCAGGTTCTTCGAAGTTTTTTCAAATTCTTTCTGCATATATGATTTTATTATTACTCTTTAACGTATATGCCGTTTCAAATTATTTTCTATCTATTTTATTCTGGCTTTTGTATTTTTCATTACTTTTACTCAATAATATCGCCTAAAACCAGGTTCTTCGAAGTTTTTTCAAATTCTTTCTGCATATATGATTTTATTATACTTTTTAACGTATATGCCGTTTAAAATTATTTTCTATCTATTTATTCTGGCTTGTACGATTTTTTTTGTATTTTTCATTACTTTTACTCAATAATATCGCCTTTAAACCAGGTTCTTCGTAGTTTTTTCAAATTCTTTCTACATATATGATTTTATTATTACTTTTTAACGTATATGCCGTTTCAAATTATTTTCTATCTATTTTATTCTGGCTTGTACGATTTTTTTGTATTTTTCATTACTTTTATTCAATAATATCGCCAAAAACCAGGTTCTTCGTAGTTTTTTCAAATTTTTTCTGCATATATGATTTTATTATTACTTTTTAACGTATATGCCGATTTAAATTATTTTCTATCTATTTTATTCTGGCTTGTACGATTTTTTTGTATTTTTCATTTCTTTTACTCAATAATATCGCCTAAAACCAGGTTCGTCGAAGTTTTTTCAAGTTCTTTCTGCATATATGATTTTATTATTACTTTTTAACGTAAATGCCGTTTAAAATTATTTTCTATCTATTTTATTCTGGCCTGTACGATTTTTTTGTATTTTTTATTACTTTTACTCAATAATATCGCCTAAAACCAGGTTCTTCGTAGTTTTTTCAAATTTTTTCTGCATATATGATTTTATTATTACTTTTTAACGTATATGCCGTTTAAAATTATTTTCTATCTATTTTATTCTGGCTTGTACGATTTTTTTGTATTTTTCATTACTTTTACTCAATAATATCGCCTAAAACCAAGTTCTTCGTAGTTTTTCCAAATTTCTTCTGCATATATGATTTTAATATTACTTTTTAACGTATATGCCGTTTCAAATTATTTTCTATCTATTTTATTCTGGCTTGTACGATTTTTTTGTATTTTTCATTACTTTTACTCAATAATATCGCCTAAAACCAAGTTCTTCGTAGTTTTTTCAAATTCTTTCTGCATATATGATTTTATTATTACTTTTTAACGTATATGCCGTTTCAAATTATTTTCTATCTATTTTATTCTGGCTTGTACGATTTTATTGTATTTTTCATTACTTTTACTCAATAATATCGCCTAAAACCAAGTTCTTCGTAGTTTTTTTCAAATTCTTTCTGCATATATGATTTTATTATTACTTTTTAACGTATATGCCGTTTAAATTATTTTCTATCTATTTTATTCTGGCTTGTACGATTTTTTTGTATTTTTCATTACTTTTACTCAATAATATCGCCTATAACCAGGTTCTTCGTAGTTTTTTCAAATTCTTTCTGCATATATGATTTTATTATTACTTTTTAACGTATATGCCGTTTCAAATTATTTTCTATCTATTTTATTCTGGCTTGTACGATTTTTTTGTATTTTTCATTACTTTTATTCAATAATATCGCCAAAAACCAGGTTCTTCGTAGTTTTTTCAAATTTTTTCTGCATATATGATTTTATTATTACTTTTTAACGTATATGCCGTTTTAAATTATTTTCTATCTATTTTATTCTGGCTTGTACGATTTATTTGTATTTTTCATTTTTTTTACTCAATAATATCGCCTAAAACCAGGTTCGTCGAAGTTTTTTCAAGTTCTTTCTGCATATATGATTTTATTATTACTTTTTAAACGTATATGCCGTTTAAAATTATTTTCTATCTATTTTATTCTGGCTTGTACGATTTTTTTGTATTTTTCATTACTTTTACTCAATAATATCGCCTATAACCAGGTTCTTCGTAGTTTTTTCAAATTCTTTCTGCATATATGATTTTATTATTACTTTTTAACGTATATGCCGTTTCAAATTATTTTCGATCTATTTTATTCTGGCTTGTACGATTTTTTTGTATTTTTCATTACTTTTATCAATAATATCGCCAAAAACCAGGTTCTTCGTAGTTTTTTCAAATTTTTCTGCATATATGATTTTATTATTACTTTTTAACGTATATGCCGTTTTAAATTATTTTCTATCTATTTTATTCTGGCTTGTACGATTTTTTTGTATTTTTCATTTTTTTTACTCAATAATATCGCCTAAAACCAGGTTCGTCGAAGTTTTTTCAAGTTCTTTCTGCATATATGATTTTATTATTACTTTTTAACTTATATGCCGTATAAAATTATTTTCTATCTATTTTATTCTGACTTGTACGATTTTTTTGAATTTTTCATTACTTTTACTCAATAATATCGCCAAAAACCAGGTTCTTTGAAGTTTTTTTAAATTCTTTCTGCATATATAATTTTATTATTACTTTTTAATGTATATGCCGTATAAAATTATTTTCTATCTATTTTATTCTGACTTGTACGATTTTTTTGTATTTTTCATTACTTTTACTCAATAATATCGCCTAAACCAGGTTCTTCGAAGTTTTTTCAAATTCTTTCTGCATATATGATTTTATTATTACTTTTTAACGTATATGCCGTTTAAAATTATTTTCTATCTATTTTATTCTGGCTTTTGTATTTTTCATTACTTTTACTCAATAATATCGCCTAAAACCAGGTTCTTCGAAGTTTTTTCAAATTCTTTCTGCATATATTATTTTATTATTACTTTTTAACGTATATGCCGTTTAAAATTATTTTCTATCTATTTATTCTGGCTTGTACGATTTTTTTGTATTTTTCATTACTTTTACTCAATAATATCGCCTATAACCAGGTTCTTCGTAGTTTTTTCAAATTCTTTCTGCATATATGATTTTATTATTACTTTTTAACGTATATGCCGTTTCAAATTATTTTCTATCTATTTTATTCTGGCTTGTACGATTTTTTTGTATTTTTCATTACTTTTATTCAATAATATCGCCAAAAACCAGGTTCTTCGTAGTTTTTTTCAAATTTTTTCTGCATATATGATTTTATTATTACTTTTTAACGTATATGCCGTTTTAAATTATTTTCTATCTATTTTATTCTGGCTTGTACGATTTTTTTGTATTTTTCATTTTTTTTACTCAATAATATCGCCTAAAACCAGGTTCGTCGAAGTTTTTTCAAGTTCTTTCTGCATATATGATTTATTATTACTTTTTAACTTATATGCCGTATAAAATTATTTTCTATCTATTTTATTCTGACTTGTACGATTTTTTTGTATTTTTCATTACCTTTACTCAATAATATCGCCTAAAACCAGGTTCTTCGAAGTTTTTTCAAATTCTTTCTGCATATATGATTTTATTATTACTTTTTAACGTATATGCCGTTTCAAATTATTTTCTATCTATTTTATTCTGGCTTTTGTATTTTTCATTACTTTTACTCAATAATATCGCCTAAAACCAGGTTCTTCGAAGTTTTTTCAAATTCTTTCTGCATACATGATTTTATTATTACTTTTTAACGTATATGCCGTTTAAAATTATTTTCTATCTATTTTATTCTGGCTTGTACGATTTTTTTGTATTTTTCATTACTTTTACTCAATAATATCGCCTATAACCAGGTTCTTGGTAGTTTTTTCAAATTCTTTCTGCATATATGATTTTATTATTACTTTTTAACGTATATGCCGTTTCAAATTATTTTCTATCTATTTTATTCTGGCTTGTAGGATTTTTTTGTATTTTTCATTACTTTTATTCAATAATATCGCCAAAAACCAGGTTCTTCGTAGTTTTTTCAAATTTTTTCTGCATATATGATTTTATTATTACTTTTTAACGTATATGCCGTTTCAAATTATTTTCTATCTATTTTATTCTGGCTTGTACGATTTTTTTGTATTTTTCATTTCTTTTACTCAATAATATCGCCTAAAACCAGGTTCTTCGAAGATTTTTCAAATTCTTTCTGCATATATGATTTTATTATTACTTTTTAACGTATATGCCGTTTCAAATTATTTTCTATCTATTTTATTCTGGCTTGTACGATTTTTTTGTATTTTTCATTACTTTTACTCAAATATATCGCCAAAAACCAGGTTCTTCGCAGTTTTTTCAAATTCTTTATGCATATATGATTTTATTATTACTTTTTAACGTATATGCCGTTTCAAATTATTTTCTATCTATTTTATTCTGGCTTGTACGATTTTTTTGTATTTTTCATTACTTTTACTCAATAATATCGTCTAAAACCAAGTTCTTCGTGGTTTTTTCAAATTCTTTCTGCATATATGATTTTATTATTACTTTTTAAACGTATGTGCCGTTTAAAATTATTTTCTATGCATTTTATTCTGGCTTGTACGATTTTTTTGAATTTTTCATTACTTTTACTCAATAATATCGCCAAAAACCAGGTTCTTCGAAGTTTTTTTAAATTCTTTCTGCATATATAATTTTATTATTACTTTTTAATGTATATGCCGTATAAAATTATTTTCTATCTATTTTATTCTGACTTGTACGATTTTTTTTGTATTTTTCATTACTTTTACTCAATAATATCGCCTAAAACCAGGTTCTTCGAAGTTTTTTTCAAATTCTTTCTGCATATATGATTTTATTATTACTTTTTAACGTATATGCCGTATAAAATTATTTTCTATCTATTTTATTCTGACTTGTACGATTTTTTTGTATTTTTCATTACTTTTACTCAATAATATCGCCTATAACCAGGTTCTTGGTAGTTTTTTCAAATTCTTTCTGCATATATGATTTTATTATTACTTTTTAACGTATATGCCGTTTCAAATTATTTTCTATCTATTTTATTCTGGCTTGTACGATTTTTTTGTATTTTTCATTACTTTTATTCAATAATATCGCCAAAAACCAGGTTCTTCGTAGTTTTTTCAAATTATTTCTGCATATATGATTTTATTATTACTTTTTAACGTATATGCCGTTTTAAATTATTTTCTATCTATTTTATTCTGGCTTGTACGATTTTTTTGTATTTTTCATTTTTTTTACTCAATAATATCGCCTAAAACCAGGTTCGTCGAAGTTTTTTCAAGTTCTTTCTGCATATATGATTTTATTATTACTTTTTAACTTATATGCCGTATAAAATTATTTTCTATCTATTTTATTCTGACTTGTACGATTTTTTTGAATTTTTCATTACTTTTACTCAATAATATCGCCAAAAACCAGGTTCTTTGAAGTTTTTTTAAATTCTTTCTGCATATATAATTTTATTATTACTTTTTAATGTATATGCCGTATAAAATTATTTTCTATCTATTTTATTCTGGCTTTTGTATTTTTCATTACTTTTACTCAATAATATCGCCTAAAACCAGGTTCTTCGAAGTTTTTTCAAATTCTTTCTGCATATATGATTTTATTATTACTTTTTAACTTATATGCCGTATAAAATTATTTTCTATCTATTTTATTCTGGCTTTTGTATTTTTCATTACTTTTACTCAATAATATCGCCTAAAACCAGGTTCTTCGAAGTTTTTTCAAATTCTTTCTGCATATATGATTTTATTATTACTTTTTAACGTATATGCCGTTTAAAATTATTTTCTATCTATTTTATTCTGGCTTGTACGATTTTTTTGTATTTTTCATTACTTTTACTCAATAATATCGCCTTTAACCAGGTTCTTCGTAGTTTTTTCAAATTCTTTCTACATATATGATTTTATTATTACTTTTTAACGTATATGCCGTTTCAAATTATTTTCTATCTATTTTATTCTGGCTTGTACGATTTTTTTGTATTTTTCATTACTTTTATTCAATAATATCGCCAAAAACCAGGTTCTTCGTAGTTTTTTCAAATTTTTTCTGCATATATGATTTTATTATTACTTTTTAACGTATATGCCGTTTTAAATTATTTTCTATCTATTTTATTCTGGCTTGTACGATTTTTTTGTATTTTTCATTTCTTTTACTCAATAATATCGCCTAAAACCAGGTTCGTCGAAGTTTTTTCAAGTTCTTTCTGCATATATGATTTTATTATTACTTTTTAACGTAAATGCCGTTTAAAATTATTTTCTATCTATTTTATTCTGGCCTGTGTACGATTTTTTTGTATTTTTTATTACTTTTACTCAATAATATCGCCTAAAACCAGGTTCTTCGTAGTTTTTTCAAATTTTTTCTGCATATATGATTTTATTATTACTTTTTAACGTATATGCCGTTTAAAATTATTTTCTATCTATTTTATTCTGGCTGTACGATTTTTTTGTATTTTTCATTACTTTTACTCAATAATATCGCCAAAAACCAGGTTCTTTGAAGTTTTTTTAAATTCTTTCTGCATATATAATTTTATTATTAGTTTTTAATGTATATGCCGTCTAAAATTATTTTCTATCTATTTTATTCTGTACGATTTTTTTGTATTTTTCATTACTTTTACTCAATAATATCGCCTAAAACCAGGTTCTTCGAAGTTTTTTCAAATTCTTTCTGCATATATGATTTTATTATTACTTTTTAACGTATATGCCGTTTCAAATTATTTTCTATCTATTTTATTCTGGCTTTTGTATTTTTCATTACTTTTACTCAATAATATCGCCTAAAACCAGGTTCTTCGAAGTTTTTTCAAATTCTTTCTGCATATATTATTTTATTATTACTTTTTAACGTATATGCCGTTTAAAATTATTTTCTATCTATTTTATTCTGGCTTGTACGATTTTTTTGTATTTTTCATTACTTTTATTCAATAATATCGCCAAAAACCAGGTTCTTCGTAGTTTTTTCAAATTTTTTCTGCATATATGATTTTATTATTACTTTTTAACGTATATGCCGTTTTAAATTATTTTCTATCTATTTTATTCTGGCTTGTACGATTTTTTTGTATTTTTCATTACTTTTACTCAATAATATCGCCTATAACCAGGTTCTTGGTAGTTTTTTCAAATTCTTTCTGCATATATGATTTTATTATTACTTTTTAACGTATATGCCGTTTCAAATTATTTTCTATCTATTTTATTCTGGCTTGTAGGATTTTTTTGTATTTTTCATTTCTTTTACTCAATAATATCGCCTAAAACCAGGTTCTTCATAGTTTTTTCAAATTTTTTCTGCATATATGATTTTATTATTACTTTTTAACGTATATGCCGTTTCAAATTATTTTCTATCTATTTTATTCTGGCTTTTGTATTTTTCATTACTTTTACTCAATAATATCGCCTAAAACCAGGTTCTTCGAAGTTTTTTCAAATTCTTTCTGCATACATGATTTTATTATTACTTTTTAACGTATATGCCGTTTAAAATTATTTTCTATCTATTTTATTCTGGCTTGTACGATTGTTTTGTATTTTTCATTACTTTTACTCAATAATATCGCCTATAACCAGGTTCTTGGTAGTTTTTTCAAATTCTTTCTGCATATATGATTTTATTATTACTTTTTAACGTATATGCCGTTTCAAATTATTTTCTATCTATTTTATTCTGGCTTGTACGATTTTTTTGTATTTTTCATTTCTTTTACTCAATAATATCGCCTAAAACCAGGTTCTTCGAAGATTTTTCAAATTCTTTCTGCATATATGATTTTATTATTACTTTTTAACGTATATGCCGTTTCAAATTATTTTCTATCTATTTTATTCTGGCTTGTACGATTTTTTTGTATTTTTCATTACTTTTATTCAATAATATCGCCAAAAACCAGGTTCTTCGTAGTTTTTTCAAATTTTTTCTGCATATATGATTTTATTATTACTTTTTAACGTATATGCCGTTTCAAATTATTTTCTATCTATTTTATTCTGGCTTGTACGATTTTTTTGTATTTTTCATTACTTTTACTCAATAATATCGTCTAAAACCAAGTTCTTCGTGGTTTTTTCAAATTCTTTCTGCATATATGATTTTATTATTACTTTTTAACGTATATGCCGTTTAAAATTATTTTCTATGCATTTTATTCTGGCTTGTACGATTTTTTTGAATTTTTCATTACTTTTACTCAATAATATCGCCAAAAACCAGGTTCTTCGAAGTTTTTTTAAATTCTTTCTGCATATATAATTTTATTATTACTTTTTAATGTATATGCCGTATAAAATTATTTTCTATCTATTTTATTCTGACTTGTACGATTTTTTTGTATTTTTCATTACTTTTACTCAATAATATCGCCTAAAACCAGGTTCTTCGAAGTTTTTTCAAATTCTTTCTGCATATATGATTTTATTATTACTTTTTAACGTATATGCCGTATAAAATTATTTTCTATCTATTTTATTCTGACTTGTACGATTTTTTTGTATTTTTCATTACCTTTACTCAATAATATCGCCTATAACCAGGTTCTTCGTAGTTTTTTCAAATTCTTTCTGCATATATGATTTTATTATTACTCTTTAACGTATATGCCGTTTCAAATTATTTTCTATCTATTTTATTCTGGCTTGTACGATTTTTTTGTATTTTCATTACTTTTACTCAATAATATCGCCTAAAACCAAGTTCTTCGTAGTTTTTTCAAATTCTTTCTGCATATATGATTTTATTATTACTTTTTAACGTATATGCCGTTTAAAATTATTTTCTATCTATTTTATTCTGGCTTGTACGATTTTTTTGTATTTTTCATTACTTTTACTAAATAATATCGCCTATAACCAGGTTCTTCGTAGTTTTTTCAAATTCTTTCTGCATATATGATTTTATTATTACTTTTTAACGTATATGCCGTTTCAAATTATTTTCTATCTATTTTATTCTGGCTTGTACGATTTTTTTGTATTTTTCATTACTTTTACTCAATAATATCGCCTAAAACCAGGTTCTTCGAAGATTTTTCAAATTCTTTCTGCATATATGATTTTATATTACTTTTTAACGTATATGCCGTTTTAAATTATTTTCTATCTATTTTATTCTGGCTTGTACGATTTTTTTTAATTTTTTATTACTTTTACTCAATAATATCGCCAAAAACCAGGTTCTTCGTAGTTTTTTCAAATTATTTCTGCATATATGATTTTATTATTACTTTTTAACGTATATGCGGTTTAAAATTATTTTCTATCTATTTTATTCTGGCTTGTACGATTTTTTTGAATTTTTCATTACTTTTACTCAATAATATCGCCAAAGACCAGGTTCTTCGAAGTTTTTTCAAATTATTTCTGCATATATGATTTTATTATTACTTTTTAACGTATATGTTGTTTAAAATTATTTTCTATCTATTTTATTCTGGCTTGTACGATTTTGTTGAATTTTTCATTACTTTTACTCAATAATATCGCCAAAAACCAGGTTCTTCGAAGTTTTTTCAAATTATTTCTGCATATATGATTTTATTTATACTTTTTAACGTATATGTTGTTTAAAATTATTTTCTATCTATTTTATTCTGGCCTGTACGATTTTTTTGTATTTTTCATTACTTTTACTCAATAATATCGCCTAAAACCAAGTTCTTCGTAGTTTTTTCAAATTCTTTCTGCATATATGATTTTATTATTACTTTTTAACGTATATGCCGTTTCAAATTATTTTCTATCTATTTTATTCTGGCTTGTACGATTTTTTTGTATTTTTCATTACTTTTATTCAATAATATCGCCAAAAACCAGGTTCTTCGTAGTTTTTTCAAATTTTTTCTGCATATATGATTTAATTATTACTTTTTAACGTATATGCCGTTTCAAATTATTTTCTATCTATTTTATTCTGTACGATTTTTTTGTATTTTTCATTACTTTTACTCAATAATATCGCCTAAAACCAAGTTCTTCGTAGTTTTTTCAAATTCTTTCTGCATATATGATTTTATTATTACTTTTTAACGTATATGCCGTTTAAAATTATTTTTTATCTATTTTATTCTGGCTTGTACGATTTTTTTTAATTTTTTATTACTTTTACTCAATAATATCGCCAAAAACCAGGTTCTTCGTAGTTTTTTCAAATTATTTCTGCATATATGATTTTATTATTACTTTTTAACGTATATGCCGTATAAAATTATTTTCTATCTATTTTATTCTGGCTTGTACGATTTTTTTTAATTTTTTATTACTTTTACTCAATAATATCGCCAAAAACCAGGTTCTTCGTAGTTTTTTCAAATTCTTTCTGCATACATGATTTTATTATTACTTTTTAACGTAAATGCCGTTTAAAATTATTTTCTATCTATTTTATTCTGGCCTGTACGATTTTTTTGTATTTTTCATTACTTTTACTCAATAATATCGCCTAAAACCAGGTTCTTCGAAGTTTTTTCAAATTCTTTTTGCATATATGATTTTATTATTACTTTTAACGTATATACCGTTTAAAATTATTTTCTATCTATTCTATTCTGGCCTGTACGATTTTTTTGTATTTTCCATTACTTTTACTCAATAATATCGCCTAAAACCAGGTTCTTCGAAGTTTTTTCAAATTCTTTCTGCATATATGATTTTATTATTACTTTTTAACGTATATGCCGTTTCAAATTATTTTCTATCTATTTTATTCTGGCTTTTGTATTTTTCATTACTTTTACTCAATAATATCGCCTAAAACCAAGTTCTTCGTAGTTTTTTCAAATTCTTTCTGCATATATGATTTTATTATTACTTTTTAACGCATATGCCGTTTAAAATTATTTTCTATCTATTTTATTCTGGCTTGTACGATTTTTTTGTATTTTTCATTTCTTTTACTCAATAATATCGCCTATAAACAGGTTCTTCGTAGTTTTTTCAAATTCTTTCTGCATATATGATTTTATTATTACTTTTTAACGTACATGCCGTTTCAAATTATTTTCTATCTATTTTATTCTGGCTTGTACGATTTTTTTTAATTTTTTATTACTTTTACTCAATAATATCGCCAAAAACCAGGTTCTTCGTAGTTTTTTCAAATTATTTCTGCATATATGATTTTATTATTACTTTTTAACGTATATGCCGTTTCAAATTATTTTCTGGAGACGTTTGTCAATTTGACGAGTTAAGTCCGCTCTGTGTCGTCGAGTAAAATTTTCGACATTTACCGCGAATAGTCTGACTATTTGTCCATAATTCTTAAACGATCGGTTGTAAAATTAACTGTGCATCGTGTGATATATTTTTTTTAGTGATTTGTGCTCTTTGAGGAGCACAAAAACTACACATCAATCTGTTGCCTTTGACTACAAGGGCAACGCAATGAGCCTTCCTACAGTAAATAACCCCTCAACTCCAGACAACAATGCTGCTACCCCCAATACATACGTCGCCGCCGCCAAGACAATCCCAAAACCGTCTTTTCCAAAGAAAGACCAAGTAATAGTTTTCCACTCATCAGATAATCTTAAACTACTCGACTATGCCAAATCTATTGGAGACATTGTAGGCCCAAAGAATATTACCTTCGCTTCAAGGATATCCAATAACAGAATATGCGTTTAACTAAATAAAATTGAACTAGTGGACCACCTATTGAGAACTAACCCCATTATTCACGTTGGTGATCTGGACCTGCCCATAAGAAGACTGGTAACACCAGCAAAGAGGGTTTTAATCTCCAATGTCTGCCCGTCTATTCCCCATGACTTGGTCCGAACTGCTCTTGAAGAGTACGGCCTGCAACTCACCTCACCAATATCGTTTCTGAAAGCTGGAATCCCAGGGGACGAATACAGCCATATCCTCTTGTTCAGAAGACAAGCCTACATTATCCCACCATCTGATAACTACGAACTCCAAACTTCCCTTGTTATCGCCTTCGAAAATAACGCCCACAGAATTTTTTTGTCTCCTGACAAAGTGGAATGCTTTATCTGTAAGCAATCCGGGCACATTGCAAGCCTTTGCCCAATGGCCCAAACACATCTCCCCTTCCAAACAACTGCCCCGCGGCCTGTCACACCACCCATCTCCCAGACGTCCGAGCCAGGGCCAACAGAAACCCATAATATACCCGCAGCTGCATCTTCCAACCAAATCGCTCCAACTACAATTGTAACCCGCGCTCGTTCATCTCCCACACAAAAAAGAACTTGTCCCAGCTCAGTAGATTCAAATGAGAGAATTCCCGTACATGCAGAACCTACAAGCAACCCTGGTAAACCATCGATCATGCCTCCTCCAGACCAGACTAAAGAAATAATTACCAAACATGCCAAGAAGAAGAGGAAGAAGGGCCCCCCTGAAGACTCTAAGCGGTCAGAACCCATGACCTCAGAATCCAAGCTGTCAGACACCACAAAGAAAGTAATCTTAGAAGTTTACGGGGACCCACAAAATAATTTTACTATTTCAGCTCTAAACCTAATAGCATTTCTCGAAAACTCCTTTGGCAGCACAAGCCCTCTGTTAGAAGCTCAACGATTTACCACAGACGCCCAATCCCTACTGTATGATCTGCATACAATTTATCCGTCCCTAACTGAAAGATCCATCAAAAATAGATTAACCAGGCTTACCAAAAAGTTAAAACATGAACTAAAAATAGAAGAATCAGAAGTAGAAAGTATAACCTCTCAGTCATCTTTAGACCCTCCAGACAATGAGTTTCTTTCCGATAGCTCCCAATTAACATAAAAATCGACATACTAGTCTTCTCCCTTATTCAGTGGAACTGCGATGGATTCTATCCACGCCTGGAACGGATCCAACAATTAGTTTCCAACCTAAATGTCGACATTCTATGCCTACAAGAAACCAACTTTACCGAATCGCACAAACGTCACCTTAAAGGTTTTGAAGGTTATCATCACATCAGAACTGAATGTGACAGAGCCAGTGGTGGAACTTCCGTATTTATTTCAAAAGACTTTTACTCATTAGCTTATCCACTAAACACAACGCTCGAAGCAGTAGCAGCCACTGTATGGTGCCCAGCCAAATTAACTATTTGCTAACTAACTTGAACTAACCAATCTTATTTCACAACTAACTTCCCCATTTGTAATTACTGGTGACTTCAATGCACATAACTCCCTGTGGGGATCACAAAAAACATTCGGAAAGGGTAAAGTAATCGAGAACGTATACAGAAACTCCAACCTTTGTCTCCTAAATAATGGTGCAAGCACTCATTTCAACCTTTCGTCTCAAACATTTTCCGCAATTGATCTCAGCTTCGGTGATCCACAAATATCTCCCACACTCACATGGAACCCGTTAGATGACCTCTATGACAGCGTTGGGAAAACTGTTATATATCCCTCACAGAAAATTGTCCCATGGTGGAATGAGAACTGCAAAGCTGCAATACGAGAAAGCAAAACGGCCTTAAATAAATATAGAAGAACGAGAACTGAACAAAACTTCATTGAGTTCAAAAAGCGCAGAGCCCAGGCTAAAAGAATCATAAAGCAGAGCAAAAAAGATAGCTGGAGCAACTACGTCTCCACAATAACTTCTGAAACTTCTCCCAGACAAGTTTGGAACAAAATTAGACAAGTTCAAGGAAATAGGACCTACACGACAATTCCAGCTATTAGTCATCAAGAACATATAATCACGGATAGTCAGGAAATAGTGGATATTCTAGCAAACTCCTATCTTGATAACTTCAAAAATGCAACCCCCATCACCCCTTTCAGCCCAAACACAATTCTCTCTAGTCAACCTCAGCCTCCTAACATCAAACAAGATCTCAATGCCTTAAACTCCAGTTTCTCATTCCAAGAACTCACAATAGCCCTTTCCGCCACTAAAACGTCTGCAGCAGGACCTGATAATATTCCTTCCATCTTTCTTAAAAATTTGTCCTCCAATAGCCTCTATAAACTCCTAGAACTATATAACCTAATCTGGTCTAAAAGAAACTTCCCTAAACTGTGGCAGATATCTACCATATTTCCCATAAAAAAACCCAACAAAGATCCTAGTTGTCCGAAGTCATACAGGCCCATCTCACTAACATGCACAATGTGCAAACTACTGGAAAAGATGGTGAATAATCGACTTATGTGGTATATGGAAAAACATGATGCTCTATCTCCTGCTCAGTCAGGATTCAGGCCACAACGATGCACAGTAGATAATTTGGTATTACTCCAGACTCACATCATCAATGCCTTCAATGATAACCAAGAAGTCGTAGCAGCGGCCTTTGACATACAAAGTGCATACGACTCTCTCCCGCGGTCAGTCATACTAAACACTCTGAAAGCGCATCACATCAAAGGAAATATGTTCTCGTTCATTAAAAATTTTTTAACAGACCGACGTTTTAGAGTTACAGCGAATGGGAAAATGTCTAACACTCTTACGCAAGAAAACGGAGTACCGCAAGGCTCGGTGCTGAGCCCCACCCTATTCATCCTCTCCATCAACGATGTTAGCAAAATAATTCAACCTCCTGTGGAATTTGCCATCTATGCGGATGACTTGGTTATCTTCTGTCGCGGGAAGAATATCGTCACTACAATTAAAATAATCCAAAAAACAACTAACGCTCTTCACGAATGGTCAATCAGAACAGGCTTACAATTCTCAGCATCAAAGTCTAAAGTCATCAAGTTCTCAAGAAAAAGAAACAACCCGCACAGTCCTAACATTACCCTAAATGGCATCAACATTTGCTCCGTCGATCAAATTGTAATTCTAGGGATCGTTTTCAATAAAAGACTTAGCTGGAAAGGACACATCAATAAGGTCAAAGACAACTGTCTAGCTAGACTTAACATCTTAAGATGCTTAGCACACCGCAGATGGGGAGCAGAAGAAGAGATACTACTGAGAGTATACAGGTCTCTTATCCGTTCCCGAATGGATTATGCTAGCTTCATTTTTATGTCGGCATCTAAAACAGACTTAAAACCTCTTAACACAATACAAAATGCAGCCCTACGTATATGCCTAGGAGCGTTCCGATCAAGCCCAGTCGAAAGTTTATGCCATGAAGCCAATGAGCCCCCCCTCTGGTTAAGAAGACAGCAACTGCTCCTGTCATACTGCTCCAGGGTCTCTGCAAACCCATCAAATCCAACCTATAAAATTATCAGTAACAAAAACATAAACACTGACAGACCAAGAAGAATCCAAACAGTAAGCCATATTCTGCAAAGATTTCTCGCCAACATAGACCTCCAACAGGCGACGCCCATTACTCGTTCCTCGACTCCTCCCTGGAATCAAAATGTACCAAAAGTTAACCAAAGCTTAAACAAGAACTCTAAGCACGACTCCCCCAAAGAACTCCTAAGACAAAGATTTCTAAATTTAATTGAAAACTCCAAATTCGACAAAGTATTGTACACCGATGCCTCCAAAACGAGCAACGGCGTAGGATGCTCGGTCACTCTCTCGCGAACAACAGTTTCCACCAGCATACTTCCAGTTCGTTCAAGCATACTCACTGGAGAATTATTTGCCCTAGCACAAGCCTTCAACTCCCTAGACCCGCATGATAAGAAAGTCGCAATATGCACCGATTCTCTTGCCTCAATCGACTCCATTCGAAATATCTTTAGCTCGCATCCTCTCGTGCAAACTATACACGAACGTTACCAAGAGCTTTTCTCTAAAGGAGTAACCGTAACCTTATTTTGGGTTCCCTCACACGTCGGCATTATTGGAAACGAACTAGCTGATTGTGCAGCGAAGGAAGCGTCCACATCCGCTCTGCCAGCGGAAGAGATCCAGCTACACCAAGATTTAAAGAACCTGTTCAAACAAAGAATTCATTCGTCATGGCAAGAGCACTGGTTCAGAATCCCGTCGAAGCTACATGAGGTCAGCCACTCAGTCAAGCCAATTCAGTTCCCTTCCCTACCAAGGGAAGACATGATAATTATGCGAAGACTTCGAATTGGACACACAAACCTCACCCACAGTCACCTCATGACCTCTGACCCTCCTCCCCTGTGTCAGAACTGCAACAGCGTTATGTCCAATAAACATCTCCTCACTGAATGTCAGCAATATTCAGCAAAAAGAAGACAGTTCGGGCTTTTAAGTACCTTGCCGGAGATTCTCAACTCGCCAACAGAGATTCATAAAGTTATAAAATTTTTAAAAGACACTAATCTTAGCGCCAAAATCTAATTGTTGCAATGTTTCAATGTAAACTACCCTCTGTACCTGTGTCAATGGCCCCAGATGCCGAGACACGTTAATAAAAAAAAAAAAATTATAATTCCTGGTGATATTACAAAATGAAAAATTTGGTTAAAATTTATTTGTATGGAAAAAATTGATTATTTCGAAAACTATTAGGTTTTGGAAAAAATTACAAGAGGGCAAAATTGTTCAAAATACTTTTCACCATCGAACGATAGATTTTCCAATAAAATCATAAAAGTCGCAAGGAAAATAGAACTTTTTATAACCTTAATTTTGAATTTTTTCGTAAACGGTAGGACTTACGAAAAATTTTATAATTATGTAATTTGTAGAGAATATCGTTCTCCATCGAATAGCAATTTAGACATTTTCCTACAACTAATTACTGGTGATATTACAAAAAGAAAAATTTTGGTGAAAATTTATTTGTATGGAAAAAATTGATTATTTCGAAAGCTATTAGGTTTTGGAAAAATTTACAAGAGGGCAAAATTGTTCAAAATACTTTTCACCATCGAACGATAGAATTTCCAATAAAATCGGAAAAGTCGCAAGGAAAATAGAACTTTTTATAACCTTAATTTTGAATTTTTTCGTAAACGGGACTTACGAAAAATTTTATAATTATGTAATTTGTAGAGAATGTCGTTCTCCATCGAATAGCAATTTACGAATTTTCCTACAAACTAATTCCTGGTGATATTACAAAATGAAAAATTTGGTGAAAATTTATTTTTATGGAAAAAATTGATTATTTCGAAAACTATTAGGTTTTGGAAAAATTTACAAGAGGGCAAAATTGTTCAAAATACTTTTCACCATCGAACGATAGATTTTCCAGTAACATCGGAGAAGCCGCAAGGAAAATAGCACTTTTAATAACCTTAATTTTGAATTTTTTCGTAAACGGTAGGACTTACGAAAAATTTTATAAATATGTAATTTGTAGAGAATATCGTTCTCCATCGAATAGCAATTTACAAATTTTCCTACGACAACTAATTACTGGTAATATTACAAAATGAAAAATTTTGGTGAAAATTTATTTGTATGGAAAAAATTGATTATTTCGAAAGCTATTAGGTTTTGGAAAAATTTACAAGAGGGCAAAATTGTTCAAAATACTTTTCACCATCGAACGATAGATTTTCCAGTAAAATCGGTGAAGCCGCAAGGAAAATAGCACTTTTAATAACCTTAATTTTGAATTTTTTCGTAAACGGTAGGACTTACGAAAAATTTTATAATTATGTAATTTGTAGAGAATATCGTTCTCCATCGAATAGCAATTTAGAAATTTTCCTAAGACAACTAATTCCTGGTGATATTACAAAATGAAAAATTTGGTGAAAATTTATTTGCATGGAAAAAAATTGATTATTTCGAAAACTATTAGGTTTTGAAAAAATTTACAAGAGGGCAAAATTGTTCAAAATACTTTTCACCATCGAACGATAGATTTTCCAGTAAAATCGGTGAAGCCGCAAGGAAAATAGCACTTTTTATAACCTTAATTTTGAATTTTTTTGTAAACAGTAGGACTTACGAAAAATTTTATAATTATGTAATTTGTAGAGAATATCGTTCTCCATCGAATAGCAATTTAGACATTTTCCTACAACTAATTACTGGTGATATTACAAAAAGAAAAATTTTGGTGAAAATTTATTTGTATGGAAAAAATTGATTATTTCGAAAGCTATTAGGTTTTGGAAAAATTTACAAGAGGGCAAAATTGTTCAAAATACTTTTCACCATCGAACGATAGAATTTCCAATAAAATCGGAAAAGTCGCAAGGAAAATAGAACTTTTTATAACCTTAATTTTGAATTTTTTCGTAAACGGGACTTACGAAAAATTTTATAATTATGTAATTTGTAGAGAATGTCGTTCTCCATCGAATAGCAATTTACGAATTTTCCTACAAACTAATTCCTGGTGATATTACAAAATGAAAAATTTGGTGAAAATTTATTTTTATGGAAAAAATTGATTATTTCGAAAACTATTAGGTTTTGGAAAAATTTACAAGAGGGCAAAATTGTTCAAAATACTTTTCACCATCGAACGATAGATTTTCCAGTAACATCGGAGAAGCCGCAAGGAAAATAGCACTTTTAATAACCTTAATTTTGAATTTTTTCGTAAACGGTAGGACTTACGAAAAATTTTATAAATATGTAATTTGTAGAGAATATCGTTCTCCATCGAATAGCAATTTACAAATTTTCCTACGACAACTAATTACTGGTAATATTACAAAATGAAAAATTTTGGTGAAAATTTATTTGTATGGAAAAAATTGATTATTTCGAAAGCTATTAGGTTTTGGAAAAATTTACAAGAGGGCAAAATTGTTCAAAATACTTTTCACCATCGAACGATAGATTTTCCAGTAAAATCGGTGAAGCCGCAAGGAAAATAGCACTTTTAATAACCTTAATTTTGAATTTTTTCGTAAACGGTAGGACTTACGAAAAATTTTATAATTATGTAATTTGTAGAGAATATCGTTCTCCATCGAATAGCAATTTAGAAATTTTCCTAAGACAACTAATTCCTGGTGATATTACAAAATGAAAAATTTGGTGAAAATTTATTTGCATGGAAAAAAATTGATTATTTCGAAAACTATTAGGTTTTGAAAAAATTTACAAGAGGGCAAAATTGTTCAAAATACTTTTCACCATCGAACGATAGATTTTCCAGTAAAATCGGTGAAGCCGCAAGGAAAATAGCACTTTTTATAACCTTAATTTTGAATTTTTTTGTAAACAGTAGGACTTACGAAAAATTTTATAATTATGTAATTTGTAGAGAATATCGTTCTCCATCGAATAGCAATTTAGACATTTTCCTACAACTAATTCCTGGTGATATTACAAAAAGAAAAATTTTGGTGAAAATTTATTTGTATGGAAAAAATTGATTATTTCGAAAGCTATTAGGTTTTGGAAAAATTTACAAGAGGGCAAAATTGTTCAAAATACTTTTCACCATCGAACGATAGAATTTCCAATAAAATCGGAAAAGTCGCAAGGAAAATAGAACTTTTTATAACCTTAATTTTGAATTTTTTCGTAAACGGGACTTACGAAAAATTTTATAATTATGTAATTTGTAGAGAATGTCGTTCTCCATCGAATAGCAATTTACGAATTTTCCTACAAACTAATTCCTGGTGATATTACAAAATGAAAAATTTGGTTAAAATTTATTTGTATGGAAAAAATTGATTATTTCGAAAACTATTAGGTTTTGAAAAAATTTACAAGAGGGCAAAATTGTTCAAAATACTTTTCACCATCGAACGATAGATTTTCCAGTAAAATCGGTAAAGCCGCAAGGAAAATAGCACTTTTAATAACCTTAATTTTGAATTTTTTCGTAAACGGTAGGACTTACGAAAAATTTTATAATTATGTAATTTGTAGAGAATATCGTTCTCCATCGAATAGCAATTTACGAATTTTCCTAATTCCTAGTTCCTAACGACAACTAATTACTGGTGATATTACAAAAAGAAAAATTTTGGTGAAAATTTATTTGTATGGAAAAAATTGATTATTTCGAAAGCTATTAGGTTTTGGAAAAATTTACAAGAGGGCAAAATTGTTCAAAATACTTTTCACCATCGAACGATAGATTTTCCAGTAAAATCGGTGAAGCCGCAAGGAAAATAGCACTTTTAATAACCTTAATTTTGAATTTTTTCGTAAACGGTAGGACTTACGAAAAATTTTATAATTATGTAATTTGTAGAGAATATCGTTCTCCATCGAATAGCAATTTAGAAATTTTCCTAAGACAACTAATTCCTGGTGATATTACAAAATGAAAAATTTGGTGAAAATTTATTTGCATGGAAAAAAATTGATTATTTCGAAAACTATTAGGTTTTGAAAAAATTTACAAGAGGGCAAAATTGTTCAAAATACTTTTCACCATCGAACGATAGATTTTCCAGTAACATCGGAAAAGCCGCAAGGAAAATAGCACTTTTAATAACCTTAATTTTGAATTTTTTCGTAAACGGTAGGACTTACGAAAAATTTTATAAATATGTAATTTGTAGAGAATATCGTTCTCCATCGAATAGCAATTTACAAATTTTCCTACGACAACTAATTACTGGTGATATTACAAAATGAAAAATTTTGGTGAAAATTTATTTGTATGGAAAAAATTGATTATTTCGAAAGCTATTAGGTTTTGGAAAAATTTACAAGAGGGCAAAATTGTTCAAAATACTTTTCACCATCGAACGATAGATTTTCCAGTAAAATCGGTGAAGCCGCAAGGAAAATAGCACTTTTAATAACCTTAATTTTGAATTTTTTCGTAAACGGTAGGACTTACGAAAAATTTTATAATTATGTAATTTGTAGAGAATATCGTTCTCCATCGAATAGCAATTTAGAAATTTTCCTAAGACAACTAATTCCTGGTGATATTACAAAATGAAAAATTTGGTGAAAATTTATTTGCATGGAAAAAAATTGATTATTTCGAAAACTATTAGGTTTTGAAAAAATTTACAAGAGGGCAAAATTGTTCAAAATACTTTTCACCATCGAACGATAGATTTTCCAGTAAAATCGGTGAAGCCGCAAGGAAAATAGCACTTTTTATAACCTTAATTTTGAATTTTTTTGTAAACAGTAGGACTTACGAAAAATTTTATAATTATGTAATTTGTAGAGAATATCGTTCTCCATCGAATAGCAATTTAGACATTTTCCTACAACTAATTACTGGTGATATTACAAAAAGAAAAATTTTGGTGAAAATTTATTTGTATGGAAAAAATTGATTATTTCGAAAGCTATTAGGTTTTGGAAAAATTTACAAGAGGGCAAAATTGTTCAAAATACTTTTCACCATCGAACGATAGAATTTCCAATAAAATCGGAAAAGTCGCAAGGAAAATAGAACTTTTTATAACCTTAATTTTGAATTTTTTCGTAAACGGGACTTACGAAAAATTTTATAATTATGTAATTTGTAGAGAATGTCGTTCTCCATCGAATAGCAATTTACGAATTTTCCTACAAACTAATTCCTGGTGATATTACAAAATGAAAAATTTGGTTAAAATTTATTTGTATGGAAAAAATTGATTATTTCGAAAACTATTAGGTTTTGAAAAAATTTACAAGAGGGCAAAATTTTTCAAAATACTTTTCACCATCGAACGATAGATTTTCCAGTAAAATCGGTAAAGCCGCAAGGAAAATAGCACTGTTAATAACCTTAATTTTGAATTTTTTCGTAAACGGTAGGACTTACGAAAAATTTTATAATTATGTAATTTGTAGAGAATATCGTTCTCCATCGAATAGCAATTTACGAATTTTCCTAATTCCTAGTTCCTAACGACAACTAATTACTGGTGATATTACAAAAAGAAAAATTTTGGTGAAAATTTATTTGTATGGAAAAAATTGATTATTTCGAAAGCTATTAGGTTTTGGAAAAATTTACAAGAGGGCAAAATTGTTCAAAATACTTTTCACCATCGAACGATAGATTTTCCAGTAAAATCGGTGAAGCCGCAAGGAAAATAGCACTTTTAATAACCTTAATTTTGAATTTTTTCGTAAACGGTAGGACTTACGAAAAATTTTATAATTATGTAATTTGTAGAGAATATCGTTCTCCATCGAATAGCAATTTAGAAATTTTCCTAAGACAACTAATTCCTGGTGATATTACAAAATGAAAAATTTGGTGAAAATTTATTTGCATGGAAAAAAATTGATTATTTCGAAAACTATTAGGTTTTGAAAAAATTTACAAGAGGGCAAAATTGTTCAAAATACTTTTCACCATCGAACGATAGATTTTCCAGTAAAATCGGTGAAGCCGCAAGGAAAATAGCACTTTTTATAACCTTAATTTTGAATTTTTTTGTAAACGGTAGGACTTACGAAAAATTTTATAATTATGTAATTTGTAGAGAATATCGTTCTCTATCGAATAGCAATTTACGAATTTTCCTACGACAACTAATTCCTGGTGATATTACAAAATGAAAAATTTGGTGAAAATTTATTTGTATGAAAAAAATTAATTATTTCGAAAACTATTAGGTTTTGGAAAAATTTACAAGAGGGCAAAATTGTTCAAAATACTTTTCACCATCGAACGATAGAATTTCCAATAAAATCGGTAAAGCCGCAAGGAAAATAGCACTGTTAATAACCTTAATTTTGAATTTTTTCGTAAACGGTAGGACTTACGAAAAATTTTATAATTATGTAATTTGTAGAGAATATCGTTCTCCATCGAATAGCAATTTACGAATTTTCCTAATTCCTAGTTCCTAACGACAACTAATTCCTGGTGATATTACAAAATGAAAAATTTGGTGAAAATTTATTTGTATGGAAAAAATTGATTATTTCGAAAACTATTAGGTTTTGGAAAAATTTACAAGAGGGCAAAATTGTTCAAAATACTTTTCACCATCGAACGATAGATTTTCCAATAAAATCGGAAAAGCCGCAAGGAAAATAGAACTTTTTATAACCTAAATTTTGAATTTTTTCGTAAACGGTAGGACTTACGAAAAATTTTATAATTATGTAATTTGTAGAGAATATCGTTCTCCATCGAATAGCAATTTAGAAATTTTCCTAAGACAACTAATTCCTGGTGAGATTACAAAATGAAAAATTTGGTGAAAATTTATTTGCATGGAAAAAAATTGATTATTTCGAAAACTATTAGGTTTTGAAAAAATTTACAAGAGGACAAAATTGTTCAAAATACTTTTCACCATCGAACGATAGATTTTCCAGTAAAATCGGTGAAGCCGCAAGGAAAATAGCACTTTTTATAACCTTAATTTTGAATTTTTTTGTAAACGGTAGGACTTACGAAAAATTTTATAATTATGTAATTTGTAGAGAATACCGTTCTCTATCGAATAGCAATTTACGAATTTTCCTACAACTAATTCCTGGTGATATTACAAAATGAAAAATTTGGTGAAAATTTATTTGTATGAAAAAAATTAATTATTTCGAAAACTATTAGGTTTTGGAAAAAATTACAAGAGGGCAAAATTGTTCAAAATACTATTCACCATCGAACGATAGAATTTCCAATAAAATCGGTAAAGCCGCAAGGAAAATAGCACTGTTAATAACCTTAATTTTGAATTTTTTCGTAAACGGTAGGACTTACGAAAAATTTTATAATTATGTAATTTGTAGAGAATATCGTTCTCCATCGAATAGCAATTTACGAATTTTCCTAATTCCTAGTTCCTAACGACAACTAATTCCTGGTGATATTACAAAATGAAAAATTTGGTGAAAATTTATTTGTATGGAAAAAATTGATTATTTCGAAAACTATTAGGTTTTGGAAAAATTTACAAGAGGGCAAAATTGTTCAAAATACTTTTCACCATCGAACGATAGATTTTCCAATAAAATCGGAAAAGCCGCAAGGAAAATAGAACTTTTTATAACCTAAATTTTGAATTTTTTCGTAAACGGTAGGACTTACGAAAAATTTTATAAATATGTAATTTGTAGAGAATATCGTTCTCCATCGAATAGCAATTTACAAATTTTCCTACGACAACTAATTACTGGTGATATTACAAAATGAAAAATTTTGGTGAAAATTTATTTGTATGGAAAAAATTGATTATTTCGAAAGCTATTAGGTTTTGGAAAAATTTACAAGAGGGCAAAATTGTTCAAATTGTACTTTTCACCATCGAACGATAGAATTTCCAATAAAATCGGAAAAGTCGCAAGGAAAATAGAACTTTTTATAACCTTAATTTTGAATTTTTTCGTAAACAGTAGGACTTACGAAAAATTTTATAATTATGTAATTTGTAGAGAATATCGTTCTCCATCGAATAGCAATTTAGAAATTTTCCTACAACTAATTCCTGGTGATATTACAAAATGAAAAATTTGGTTAAAATTTATTTGTATGGAAAAAATTGATTATTTCGAAAACTATTAGGTTTTGAAAAAATTTACAAGAGGGCAAAATTGTTCAAAATACTTTTCACCATCGAACGATAGATTTTCCAGTAAAATCGGTAAAGCCGCAAGGAAAATAGCACTGTTAATAACCTTAATTTTGAATTTTTTCGTAAACGGTAGGACTTACGAAAAATTTTATGATAATGTAATTTGTAGAGAATATCGTTCTCCATCGAATAGCAATTTACGAATTTTCCTACGACAACTAATTCCTGGTGATATTACAAAATGAAAAATTTGGTGAAAATTTATTTGTATGAAAAAAATTAATTATTTCGAAAACTATTAGGTTTTGAAAAAATTTACAAGAGGGCAAAATTGTTCAAAATACTTTTCACCATCGAACGATAGATTTTACAGTAAAGTCGGTGAAGCCGCAAGGAAAATAGCACTTTTAATAACCTTAATTTTGAATTTTTTCGTAAACGGTAGGACTTACGAAAAATTTTATGATAATGTAATTTGTAGAGAATATCGTTCTCCATCGAATAGCAATTTACGAATTTTCCTACGACAACTAATTCCTGGTGATATTACAAAATGAAAAATTTGGTGAAAATTTATTTGTATGAAAAAAATTAATTATTTCGAAAACTATTAGGTTTTGAAAAAATTTACAAGAGGGCAAAATTGTTCAAAATACTATTCACCATCGAACGATAGAATTTCCAATAAAATCGGAAAAGTCGCAAGGAAAATAGAACTTTTTATAACCTTAATTTTGAATTTTTTCGTAAACGGTAGGACTTACGAAAAATTTTATAATTATGTAATTTGTAGAGAATAGCGTTCTCCATCGAATAGCAATTTACGAATTTTCCTACAACTTATTCCTGGTGATATTACAAAATGAAAAATTTGGATAAAATTTATTTGTATGGAAAAAATTGATTATTTCGAAAACTATTAGGTTTTGAAAAAATTTACAAGAGGGCAAAATTGTTCAAAATACTTTTCACCATCGAACGATAGATTTTCCAGTAACATCGGAAAAGCCGCAAGGAAAATAGCACTTTTAATAACCTTAATTTTGAATTTTTTTGTAAACGGTAGGACTTACGAAAAATTTTATGATTATGTAATTTGTAGAGAATATCGTTCTCCATCGAATAGCAATTTACAAATTTTCCTACGACAACTAATTCCTGGTTATATTACAAAATGAAAAATTTGGATAAAATTTATTTGTATGGAAAAAATTGATTATTTCGAAAACTATTAGGTTTTGAAAAAATTTACAAGAGGGCAAAATTGTTCAAAATACTTTTCACCATCGAACGATAGATTTTCCAGTAACATCGGAAAAGCCGCGAGGAAAATAGCACTTTTAATACCCTTAATTTTGAATTTTTTTGTAAACGGTAGGACTTACGAAAAATTTTATGATTATGTAATTTGTAGAGAATATCGTTCTTCATCGAATAGCAATTTACAAATTTTCCTAATTCCTAGTTCCTAACGACAACTAATTCCTGGTGATATTACAAAATGAAAAATTTGGTGAAAATTTATTTGTATAAAAAAAATTGATTATTTCGAAAACTATTAGGTTTTGAAAAAATTTACAAGAGGGCAAAATTGTTCAAAATACTATTCACCATCGAACGATAGAATTTCCAATAAAATCGGAAAAGTCGCAAGGAAAATAGAACTTTTTATAACCTTAATTTTGAATTTTTTCGTAAACGGTAGGACTTACGAAAAATTTTATAATTATGTAATTTGTAGAGAATAGCGTTCTCCATCGAATAGCAATTTACGAATTTTCCTACAACTTATTCCTGGTGATATTACAAAATGAAAAATTTGGATAAAATTTATTTGTATGGAAAAAATTGATTATTTCGAAAACTATTAGGTTTTGAAAAAATTTACAAGAGGGCAAAATTGTTCAAAATACTTTTCACCATCGAACGATAGATTTTCCAGTAACATCGGAAAAGCCGCAAGGAAAATAGCACTTTTAATAACCTTAATTTTGAATTTTTTTGTAAACGGTAGGACTTACGAAAAATTTTATAATTATGTAATTTGTAGAGAATATCGTTCTCTATCGAATAGCAATTTACGAATTTTCCTACAACTTATTCCTGGTGATATTACAAAATGAAAAATTTGGATAAAATTTATTTGTATGGAAAAAATTGATTATTTCGAAAACTATTAGGTTTTGAAAAAATTTACAAGAGGGCAAAATTGTTCAAAATACTTTTCACCATCGAACGATAGATTTTCCAGTAACATCGGAAAAGCCGCAAGGAAAATAGCACTTTTAATAACCTTAATTTTGATTTTTTTTGTAAACGGTAGGACTTACGAAAAATTTTATGATTATGTAATTTGTAGAGAATATCGTTCTCCATCGAATAGCAATTTACAAATTTTCCTACGACAACTAATTCCTGGTTATATTACAAAATGAAAAATTTGGATAAAATTTATTTGTATGGAAAAAATTGATTATTTCGAAAACTATTAGGTTTTGAAAAAATTTACAAGAGGGCAAAATTGTTCAAAATACTTTTCACCATCGAACGATAGATTTTCCAGTAACATCGGAAAAGCCGCAAGTAAAATAGCACTTTTAATACCCTTAATTTTGAATTTTTTTGTAAACGGTAGGACTTACGAAAAATTTTATGATTATGTAATTTGTAGAGAATATCGTTCTCCATCGAATAGCAATTTACAAATTTTCCTACGACAACTAATTCCTGGTTATATTACAAAATGAAAAATTTGGTTAAAATTTAGTTGTATGGAAAAAATTGATTATTTCGAAAACTATTAGGTTTTGGAAAAAATTACAAGAGGGCAAAATTGTTCAAAATACTTTTCACCATCGAACAATAGATTTTCCAATAAAATCGGAAAAGTCGCAAGGAAAATGGAACTTTTTATAACCTTAATTTTGAATTTTTTCGTAAACGGTAGGACTTACGAAAAATTTTATGATTATGTAATTTGTAGAGAATATCGTTCTCTATCGAATAGCAATTTACGAATTTTCCTACAACTTATTCCTGGTGATATTACAAAATGAAAAATTTGGATAAAATTTATTTGTATGGAAAAAATTGATTATTTCGAAAACTATAAGGTTTTGAAAAAATTTACAAGAGGGCAAAATTGTTCAAAATACTTTTCACCATCGAACGATAGATTTTCCAGTAACATCGGAAAAGCCGCAAGGAAAATAGCACTTTTAATAACCTTAATTTTGATTTTTTTTGTAAACGGTAGGACTTACGAAAAATTTTATAATTATGTAATTTGTAGAGAATATCGTTCTCCATCGAATAGCAATTTAGATATTTTCCTACAAACTAATTCCTGGTGATATTACAAAATGAAAAATTTGGTGAAAATTTATTTGCATGGAAAAAAATTGATTATTTCGAAAACTATTAGGTTTTGAAAAAATTTACAAGAGGGCAAAATTGTTCAAAATACTTTTCACCATCGAACGATAGATTTTCCAGTAACATCGGAAAAGCCGCAAGGAAAATAGCACTTTTAATAACCTTAATTTTGATTTTTTTTGTAAACGGTAGGACTTACGAAAAATTTTATGATTATGTAATTTGTAGAGAATATCGTTCTCCATCGAATAGCAATTTACAAATTTTCCTACGACAACTAATTCCTGGTTATATTACAAAATGAAAAATTTGGATAAAATTTATTTGTATGGAAAAAATTGATTATTTCGAAAACTATTAGGTTTTGAAAAAATTTACAAGAGGGCAAAATTGTTCAAAATACTTTTCACCATCGAACGATAGATTTTCCAGTAACATCGGAAAAGCCGCAAGGAAAATAGCACTTTTAATAACCTTAATTTTGATTTTTTTTGTAAACGGTAGGACTTACGAAAAATTTTATGATTATGTAATTTGTAGAGAATATCGTTCTCCATCGAATAGCAATTTACAAATTTTCCTACGACAACTAATTTCTGGTTATATTACAAAATGAAAAATTTGGATAAAATTTATTTGTATGGAAAAAATTAATTATTTCGAAAACTATTAGGTTTTGAAAAAATTTACAAGAGGGCAAAATTGTTCAAAATACTTTTCACCATCGAACGATAGATTTTCCAATAAAATCGGAAAAGTCGCAAGGAAAATGGAACTTTTTATAACCTTAATTTTGAATTTTTTCGTAAACGGTAGGACTTACGAAAAATTTTATAATTATGTAATTTGTAGAGAATATCGTTCTCCATCGAATAGCAATTTAGAAATTTTCCTACAAACTAATTCCTGGTGATATTACAAAATGAAAAATTTGGTGAAAATTTATTTGCATGGAAAAAAATTGATTATTTCGAAAACTATTAGGTTTTGAAAAAATTTACAAGAGGGCAAAATTGTTCAAAATACTTTTTACCATCGAACGATAGATTTTCCAGTAAAATCGGTGAAGCCGCAAGGAAAATAGCACTTTTAATAACCTTAATTTTGAATTTTTTTGTAAACGGTAGGACTTACGAAAAATTTTATGATTATGTAATTTGTAGAGAATATCGTTCTCTATCGAATAGCAATTTACGAATTTTCCTACAACTTATTCCTGGTGATATTACAAAATGAAAAATTTGGATAAAATTTATTTGTATGGAAAAAATTGATTATTTCGAAAACTATTAGGTTTTGAAAAAATTTACAAGAGGGCAAAATTGTTCAAAATACTTTTCACCATCGAACGATAGATTTTCCAGTAACATCGGAAAAGCCGCAAGGAAAATAGCCCTTTTAATAACCTTAATTTTGATTTTTTTTGTAAACGGTAGGACTTACGAAAAATTTTATAATTATGTAATTTGTAGAGAATATCGTTCTCCATCGAATAGCAATTTAGAAATTTTCCTACAAACTAATTCCTGGTGATATTACAAAATGAAAAATTTGGTGAAAATTTATTTGCATGGAAAAAAATTGATTATTTCGAAAACTATTAGGTTTTGAAAAAATTTACAAGAGGGCAAAATTGTTCAAAATACTTTTTACCATCGAACGATAGATTTTCCAGTAAAATCGGTGAAGCCGCAAGGAAAATACCACTTTTAATAACCTTAATTTTGAATTTTTTTGTAAACGGTAGGACTTACGAAAAATTTTATGATTATGTAATTTGTAGAGAATATCGTTCTCTATCGAATAGCAATTTACGAATTTTCCTACAACTTATTCCTGGTGATATTACAAAATGAAAAATTTGGATAAAATTTATTTGTATGGAAAAAATTGATTATTTCGAAAACTATTAGGTTTTGAAAAAATTTACAAGAGGGCAAAATTGTTCAAAATACTTTTCACCATCGAACGATAGATTTTCCAGTAACATCGGAAAAGCCGCAAGGAAAATAGCACTTTTAATAACCTTAATTTTGATTTTTTTTGTAAACGGTAGGACTTACGAAAAATTTTATGATTATGTAATTTGTAGAGAATATCGTTCTCCATCGAATAGCAATTTACAAATTTTCCTACGACAACTAATTCCTGGTTATATTACAAAATGAAAAATTTGGATAAAATTTATTTGTATGGAAAAAATTGATTATTTCGAAAACTATTAGGTTTTGAAAAAATTTACAAGAGGGCAAAATTGTTCAAAATACTTTTCACCATCGAACGATAGATTTTCCAGTAACATCGGAAAAGCCGCAAGGAAAATAGCACTTTTAATAACCTTAATTTTGATTTTTTTTGTAAACGGTAGGACTTACGAAAAATTTTATGATTATGTAATTTGTAGAGAATATCGTTCTCCATCGAATAGCAATTTACAAATTTTCCTACGACAACTAATTTCTGGTTATATTACAAAATGAAAAATTTGGATAAAATTTATTTGTATGGAAAAAATTAATTATTTCGAAAACTATTAGGTTTTGAAAAAATTTACAAGAGGGCAAAATTGTTCAAAATACTTTTCACCATCGAACGATAGATTTTCCAATAAAATCGGAAAAGTCGCAAGGAAAATGGAACTTTTTATAACCTTAATTTTGAATTTTTTCGTAAACGGTAGGACTTACGAAAAATTTTATAATTATGTAATTTGTAGAGAATATCGTTCTCCATCGAATAGCAATTTAGAAATTTTCCTACAAACTAATTCCTGGTGATATTACAAAATGAAAAATTTGGTGAAAATTTATTTGCATGGAAAAAAATTGATTATTTCGAAAACTATTAGGTTTTGAAAAAATTTACAAGAGGGCAAAATTGTTCAAAATACTTTTTACCATCGAACGATAGATTTTCCAGTAAAATCGGTGAAGCCGCAAGGAAAATAGCACTTTTAATAACCTTAATTTTGAATTTTTTTGTAAACGGTAGGACTTACGAAAAATTTTATGATTATGTAATTTGTAGAGAATATCGTTCTCTATCGAATAGCAATTTACGAATTTTCCTACAACTTATTCCTGGTGATATTACAAAATGAAAAATTTGGATAAAATTTATTTGTATGGAAAAAATTGATTATTTCGAAAACTATTAGGTTTTGAAAAAATTTACAAGAGGGCAAAATTGTTCAAAATACTTTTCACCATCGAACGATAGATTTTCCAGTAACATCGGAAAAGCCGCAAGGAAAATAGCACTTTTAATAACCTTAATTTTGATTTTTTTTGTAAACGGTAGGACTTACGAAAAATTTTATAATTATGTAATTTGTAGAGAATATCGTTCTCCATCGAATAGCAATTTAGAAATTTTCCTACAAACTAATTCCTGGTGATATTACAAAATGAAAAATTTGGTGAAAATTTATTTGCATGGAAAAAAATTGATTATTTCGAAAACTATTAGGTTTTGAAAAAATTTACAAGAGGGCAAAATTGTTCAAAATACTTTTTACCATCGAACGATAGATTTTCCAGTAAAATCGGTGAAGCCGCAAGGAAAATAGCACTTTTAATAACCTTAATTTTGAATTTTTTTGTAAACGGTAGGACTTACGAAAAATTTTATGATTATGTAATTTGTAGAGAATATCGTTCTCTATCGAATAGCAATTTACGAATTTTCCTACAACTTATTCCTGGTGATATTACAAAATGAAAAATTTGGATAAAATTTATTTGTATTAAAAAAATTGATTATTTCGAAAACTATTAGGTTTTGAAAAAATTTACAAGAGGGCAAAATTGTTCAAAATACTTTTCACCATCGAACGATAGATTTTCCAGTAACATCGGAAAAGCCGCAAGGAAAATAGCACTTTTAATAACCTTAATTTTGATTTTTTTTGTAAACGGTAGGACTTACGAAAAATTTTATGATTATGTAATTTGTAGAGAATATCGTTCTCCATCGAATAGCAATTTACAAATTTTCCTACGACAACTAATTCCTGGTTATATTACAAAATGAAAAATTTGGATAAAATTTATTTGTATGGAAAAAATTGATTATTTCGAAAACTATTAGGTTTTGAAAAAATTTACAAGAGGGCAAAATTGTTCAAAATACTTTTCACCATCGAACGATAGATTTTCCAGTAACATCGGAAAAGCCGCAAGGAAAATAGCACTTTTAATAACCTTAATTTTGATTTTTTTCGTAAACGGTAGGACTTACGAAAAATTTTATGATTATGTAATTTGTAGAGAATATCGTTCTCCATCGAATAGCAATTTACAAATTTTCCTACGACAACTAATTCCTGGTGATATTACAAAATGAAAAATTTGGATAAAATTTATTTGTATGGAAAAAATTAATTATTTCGAAAACTATTAGGTTTTGAAAAAATTTACAAGAGGGCAAAATTGTTCAAAATACTTTTCCCCATCGAACGATAGATTTTCCAATAAAATCGGAAAAGTCGCAAGGAAAATGGAACTTTTTATAACCTTAATTTTGAATTTTTTCGTAAACGGTAGGACTTACGAAAAATTTTATAATTATGTAATTTGTAGAGAATATCGTTCTCCATCGAATAGCAATTTACAAATTTTCCTACAAACTAATTCCTGGTGATATTACAAAATGAAAAATTTGGTGAAAATTTATTTGCATGGAAAAAAATTGATTATTTCGAAAACTATTAGGTTTTGAAAAAATTTACAAGAGGGCAAAATTGTTCAAAATACTTTTTACCATCGAACGATAGATTTTCCAGTAAAATCGGTGAAGCCGCAAGGAAAATAGCACTTTTAATAACCTTAATTTTGAATTTTTTTGTAAACGGTAGGACTTACGAAAAATTTTATGATTATGTAATTTGTAGAGAATATCGTTCTCTATCGAATAGCAATTTACGAATTTTCCTACAACTTATTCCTGGTGATATTACAAAATGAAAAATTTGGATAAAATTTATTTGTATGGAAAAAATTGATTATTTCGAAAACTATTAGGTTTTGAAAAAATTTACAAGAGGGCAAAATTGTTCAAAATACTTTTCACCATCGAACGATAGATTTTCCAGTAACATCGGAAAAGCCGCAAGGAAAATAGCACTTTTAATAACCTTAATTTTGATTTTTTTTGTAAACGGTAGGACTTACGAAAAATTTTATAATTATGTAATTTGTAGAGAATATCGTTCTCCATCGAATAGCAATTTAGAAATTTTCCTACAAACTAATTCCTGGTGATATTACAAAATGAAAAATTTGGTGAAAATTTATTTGCATGGAAAAAAATTGATTATTTCGAAAACTATTAGGTTTTGAAAAAATTTACAAGAGGGCAAAATTGTTCAAAATACTTTTTACCATCGAACGATAGATTTTCCAGTAAAATCGGTGAAGCCGCAAGGAAAATAGCACTTTTAATAACCTTAATTTTGAATTTTTTTGTAAACGGTAGGACTTACGAAAAATTTTATAATTATGTAATTTGTAGAGAATATCGTTCTCCATCGAATAGCAATTTAGAAATTTTCCTACAAACTAATTCCTGGTGATATTACAAAATGAAAAATTTGGTGAAAATTTATTTGCATGGAAAAAAATTGATTATTTCGAAAACTATTAGGTTTTGAAAAAATTTACAAGAGGGCAAAATTGTTCAAAATACTTTTCACCATCGAACGATAGATTTTCCAGTAACATCGGAAAAGCCGCAAGGAAAATAGCACTTTTAATAACCTTAATTTTGATTTTTTTTGTAAACGGTAGGACTTACGAAAAATTTTATGATTATGTAATTTGTAGAGAATATCGTTCTCCATCGAATAGCAATTTACAAATTTTCCTACGACAACTAATTTCTGGTTATATTACAAAATGAAAAATTTGGATAAAATTTATTTGTATGGAAAAAATTAATTATTTCGAAAACTATTAGGTTTTGAAAAAATTTACAAGAGGGCAAAATTGTTCAAAATACTTTTCCCCATCGAACGATAGATTTTCCAATAAAATCGGAAAAGTCGCAAGGAAAATGGAACTTTTTATAACCTTAATTTTGAATTTTTTCGTAAACGGTAGGACTTACGAAAAATTTTATAATTATGTAATTTGTAGAGAATATCGTTCTCCATCGAATAGCAATTTACAAATTTTCCTACAAACTAATTCCTGGTGATATTACAAAATGAAAAATTTGGTGAAAATTTATTTGCATGGAAAAAAATTGATTATTTCGAAAACTATTAGGTTTTGAAAAAATTTACAAGAGGGCAAAATTGTTCAAAATACTTTTTACCATCGAACGATAGATTTTCCAGTAAAATCGGTGAAGCCGCAAGGAAAATAGCACTTTTAATAACCTTAATTTTGAATTTTTTTGTAAACGGTAGGACTTACGAAAAATTTTATGATTATGTAATTTGTAGAGAATATCGTTCTCTATCGAATAGCAATTTACGAATTTTCCTACAACTTATTCCTGGTGATATTACAAAATGAAAAATTTGGATAAAATTTATTTGTATGGAAAAAATTGATTATTTCGAAAACTATTAGGTTTTGAAAAAATTTACAAGAGGGCAAAATTGTTCAAAATACTTTTCACCATCGAACGATAGATTTTCCAGTAACATCGGAAAAGCCGCAAGGAAAATAGCACTTTTAATAACCTTAATTTTGATTTTTTTTGTAAACGGTAGGACTTACGAAAAATTTTATAATTATGTAATTTGTAGAGAATATCGTTCTCCATCGAATAGCAATTTAGAAATTTTCCTACAAACTAATTCCTGGTGATATTACAAAATGAAAAATTTGGTGAAAATTTATTTGCATGGAAAAAAATTGATTATTTCGAAAACTATTAGGTTTTGAAAAAATTTACAAGAGGGCAAAATTGTTCAAAATACTTTTTACCATCGAACGATAGATTTTCCAGTAAAATCGGTGAAGCCGCAAGGAAAATAGCACTTTTAATAACCTTAATTTTGAATTTTTTTGTAAACGGTAGGACTTACGAAAAATTTTATGATTATGTAATTTGTAGAGAATATCGTTCTCTATCGAATAGCAATTTACGAATTTTCCTACAACTTATTCCTGGTGATATTACAAAATGAAAAATTTGGATAAAATTTATTTGTATTAAAAAAATTGATTATTTCGAAAACTATTAGGTTTTGAAAAAATTTACAAGAGGGCAAAATTGTTCAAAATACTTTTCACCATCGAACGATAGATTTTCCAGTAACATCGGAAAAGCCGCAAGGAAAATAGCACTTTTAATAACCTTAATTTTGATTTTTTTTGTAAACGGTAGGACTTACGAAAAATTTTATGATTATGTAATTTGTAGAGAATATCGTTCTCCATCGAATAGCAATTTACAAATTTTCCTACGACAACTAATTTCTGGTTATATTACAAAATGAAAAATTTGGATAAAATTTATTTGTATGGAAAAAATTAATTATTTCGAAAACTATTAGGTTTTGAAAAAATTTACAAGAGGGCAAAATTGTTCAAAATACTTTTCACCATCGAACGATAGATTTTCCAATAAAATCGGAAAAGTCGCAAGGAAAATGGAACTTTTTATAACCTTAATTTTGAATTTTTTCGTAAACGGTAGGACTTACGAAAAATTTTATAATTATGTAATTTGTAGAGAATATCGTTCTCCATCGAATAGCAATTTAGAAATTTTCCTACAAACTAATTCCTGGTGATATTACAAAATGAAAAATTTGGTGAAAATTTATTTGCATGGAAAAAAATTGATTATTTCGAAAACTATTAGGTTTTGAAAAAATTTACAAGAGGGCAAAATTGTTCAAAATACTTTTTACCATCGAACGATAGATTTTCCAGTAAAATCGGTGAAGCCGCAAGGAAAATAGCACTTTTAATAACCTTAATTTTGAATTTTTTTGTAAACGGTAGGACTTACGAAAAATTTTATGATTATGTAATTTGTAGAGAATATCGTTCTCTATCGAATAGCAATTTACGAATTTTCCTACAACTTATTCCTGGTGATATTACAAAATGAAAAATTTGGATAAAATTTATTTGTATGGAAAAAATTGATTATTTCGAAAACTATTAGGTTTTGAAAAAATTTACAAGAGGGCAAAATTGTTCAAAATACTTTTCACCATCGAACGATAGATTTTCCAGTAACATCGGAAAAGCCGCAAGGAAAATAGCACTTTTAATAACCTTAATTTTGATTTTTTTTGTAAACGGTAGGACTTACGAAAAATTTTATAATTATGTAATTTGTAGAGAATATCGTTCTCCATCGAATAGCAATTTAGAAATTTTCCTACAAACTAATTCCTGGTGATATTACAAAATGAAAAATTTGGTGAAAATTTATTTGCATGGAAAAAAATTGATTATTTCGAAAACTATTAGGTTTTGAAAAAATTTACAAGAGGGCAAAATTGTTCAAAATACTTTTTACCATCGAACGATAGATTTTCCAGTAAAATCGGTGAAGCCGCAAGGAAAATAGCACTTTTAATAACCTTAATTTTGAATTTTTTTGTAAACGGTAGGACTTACGAAAAATTTTATGATTATGTAATTTGTAGAGAATATCGTTCTCTATCGAATAGCAATTTACGAATTTTCCTACAACTTATTCCTGGTGATATTACAAAATGAAAAATTTGGATAAAATTTATTTGTATGGAAAAAATTGATTATTTCGAAAACTATTAGGTTTTGAAAAAATTTACAAGAGGGCAAAATTGTTCAAAATACTTTTCACCATCGAACGATAGATTTTCCAGTAACATCGGAAAAGCCGCAAGGAAAATAGCACTTTTAATAACCTTAATTTTGATTTTTTTTGTAAACGGTAGGACTTACGAAAAATTTTATGATTATGTAATTTGTAGAGAATATCGTTCTCCATCGAATAGCAATTTACAAATTTTCCTACGACAACTAATTCCTGGTTATATTACAAAATGAAAAATTTGGATAAAATTTATTTGTATGGAAAAAATTGATTATTTCGAAAACTATTAGGTTTTGAAAAAATTTACAAGAGGGCAAAATTGTTCAAAATACTTTTCACCATCGAACGATAGATTTTCCAGTAACATCGGAAAAGCCGCAAGGAAAATAGCACTTTTAATAACCTTAATTTTGATTTTTTTTGTAAACGGTAGGACTTACGAAAAATTTTATGATTATGTAATTTGTAGAGAATATCGTTCTCCATCGAATAGCAATTTACAAATTTTCCTAAAAACTAATTCCTGGTGATATTACAAAATGAAAAATTTGGTGAAAATTTATTTGCATGGAAAAAAATTGATTATTTCGAAAACTATTAGGTTTTGAAAAAATTTACAAGAGGGCAAAATTGTTCAAAATACTTTTTACCATCGAACGATAGATTTTCCAGTAAAATCGGTGAAGCCGCAAGGAAAATAGCACTTTTAATAACCTTAATTTTGAATTTTTTTGTAAACGGTAGGACTTACGAAAAATTTTATGATTATGTAATTTGTAGAGAATATCGTTCTCTATCGAATAGCAATTTACGAATTTTCCTACAACTTATTCCTGGTGATATTACAAAATGAAAAATTTGGATAAAATTTATTTGTATTAAAAAAATTGATTATTTCGAAAACTATTAGGTTTTGAAAAAATTTACAAGAGGGCAAAATTGTTCAAAATACTTTTCACCATCGAACGATAGATTTTCCAGTAACATCGGAAAAGCCGCAAGGAAAATAGCACTTTTAATAACCTTAATTTTGATTTTTTTTGTAAACGGTAGGACTTACGAAAAATTTTATGATTATGTAATTTGTAGAGAATATCGTTCTCCATCGAATAGCAATTTACAAATTTTCCTACGACAACTAATTTCTGGTTATATTACAAAATGAAAAATTTGGATAAAATTTATTTGTATGGAAAAAATTAATTATTTCGAAAACTATTAGGTTTTGAAAAAATTTACAAGAGGGCAAAATTGTTCAAAATACTTTTCACCATCGAACGATAGATTTTCCAATAAAATCGGAAAAGTCGCAAGGAAAATGGAACTTTTTATAACCTTAATTTTGAATTTTTTCGTAAACGGTAGGACTTACGAAAAATTTTATAATTATGTAATTTGTAGAGAATATCGTTCTCCATCGAATAGCAATTTAGAAATTTTCCTACAAACTAATTCCTGGTGATATTACAAAATGAAAAATTTGGTGAAAATTTATTTGCATGGAAAAAAATTGATTATTTCGAAAACTATTAGGTTTTGAAAAAATTTACAAGAGGGCAAAATTGTTCAAAATACTTTTTACCATCGAACGATAGATTTTCCAGTAAAATCGGTGAAGCCGCAAGGAAAATAGCACTTTTAATAACCTTAATTTTGAATTTTTTTGTAAACGGTAGGACTTACGAAAAATTTTATGATTATGTAATTTGTAGAGAATATCGTTCTCTATCGAATAGCAATTTACGAATTTTCCTACAACTTATTCCTGGTGATATTACAAAATGAAAAATTTGGATAAAATTTATTTGTATGGAAAAAATTGATTATTTCGAAAACTATTAGGTTTTGAAAAAATTTACAAGAGGGCAAAATTGTTCAAAATACTTTTCACCATCGAACGATAGATTTTCCAGTAACATCGGAAAAGCCGCAAGGAAAATAGCACTTTTAATAACCTTAATTTTGATTTTTTTTGTAAACGGTAGGACTTACGAAAAATTTTATAATTATGTAATTTGTAGAGAATATCGTTCTCCATCGAATAGCAATTTAGAAATTTTCCTACAAACTAATTCCTGGTGATATTACAAAATGAAAAATTTGGTGAAAATTTATTTGCATGGAAAAAAATTGATTATTTCGAAAACTATTAGGTTTTGAAAAAATTTACAAGAGGGCAAAATTGTTCAAAATACTTTTTACCATCGAACGATAGATTTTCCAGTAAAATCGGTGAAGCCGCAAGGAAAATAGCACTTTTAATAACCTTAATTTTGAATTTTTTTGTAAACGGTAGGACTTACGAAAAATTTTATGATTATGTAATTTGTAGAGAATATCGTTCTCTATCGAATAGCAATTTACGAATTTTCCTACAACTTATTCCTGGTGATATTACAAAATGAAAAATTTGGATAAAATTTATTTGTATGGAAAAAATTGATTATTTCGAAAACTATTAGGTTTTGAAAAAATTTACAAGAGGGCAAAATTGTTCAAAATACTTTTCACCATCGAACGATAGATTTTCCAGTAACATCGGAAAAGCCGCAAGGAAAATAGCACTTTTAATAACCTTAATTTTGATTTTTTTTGTAAACGGTAGGACTTACGAAAAATTTTATGATTATGTAATTTGTAGAGAATATCGTTCTCCATCGAATAGCAATTTACAAATTTTCCTACGACAACTAATTCCTGGTTATATTACAAAATGAAAAATTTGGATAAAATTTATTTGTATGGAAAAAATTGATTATTTCGAAAACTATTAGGTTTTGAAAAAATTTACAAGAGGGCAAAATTGTTCAAAATACTTTTCACCATCGAACGATAGATTTTCCAGTAACATCGGAAAAGCCGCAAGGAAAATAGCACTTTTAATAACCTTAATTTTGATTTTTTTTGTAAACGGTAGGACTTACGAAAAATTTTATGATTATGTAATTTGTAGAGAATATCGTTCTCCATCGAATAGCAATTTACAAATTTTCCTACGACAACTAATTTCTGGTTATATTACAAAATGAAAAATTTGGATAAAATTTATTTGTATGGAAAAAATTAATTATTTCGAAAACTATTAGGTTTTGAAAAAATTTACAAGAGGGCAAAATTGTTCAAAATACTTTTCACCATCGAACGATAGATTTTCCAATAAAATCGGAAAAGTCGCAAGGAAAATGGAACTTTTTATAACCTTAATTTTGAATTTTTTCGTAAACGGTAGGACTTACGAAAAATTTTATAATTATGTAATTTGTAGAGAATATCGTTCTCCATCGAATAGCAATTTAGAAATTTTCCTACAAACTAATTCCTGGTGATATTACAAAATGAAAAATTTGGTGAAAATTTATTTGCATGGAAAAAAATTGATTATTTCGAAAACTATTAGGTTTTGAAAAAAATTACAAGAGGGCAAAATTGTTCAAAATACTTTTTACCATCGAACGATAGATTTTCCAGTAAAATCGGTGAAGCCGCAAGGAAAATAGCACTTTTAATAACCTTAATTTTGAATTTTTTTGTAAACGGTAGGACTTACGAAAAATTTTATGATTATGTAATTTGTAGAGAATATCGTTCTCTATCGAATAGCAATTTACGAATTTTCCTACAACTTATTCCTGGTGATATTACAAAATGAAAAATTTGGATAAAATTTATTTGTATGGAAAAAATTGATTATTTCGAAAACTATTAGGTTTTGAAAAAATTTACAAGAGGGCAAAATTGTTCAAAATACTTTTCACCATCGAACGATAGATTTTCCAGTAACATCGGAAAAGCCGCAAGGAAAATAGCACTTTTAATAACCTTAATTTTGATTTTTTTTGTAAACGGTAGGACTTACGAAAAATTTTATAATTATGTAATTTGTAGAGAATATCGTTCTCCATCGAATAGCAATTTAGAAATTTTCCTACAAACTAATTCCTGGTGATATTACAAAATGAAAAATTTGGTGAAAATTTATTTGCATGGAAAAAAATTGATTATTTCGAAAACTATTAGGTTTTGAAAAAATTTACAAGAGGGCAAAATTGTTCAAAATACTTTTTACCATCGAACGATAGATTTTCCAGTAAAATCGGTGAAGCCGCAAGGAAAATAGCACTTTTAATAACCTTAATTTTGAATTTTTTTGTAAACGGTAGGACTTACGAAAAATTTTATGATTATGTAATTTGTAGAGAATATCGTTCTCTATCGAATAGCAATTTACGAATTTTCCTACAACTTATTCCTGGTGATATTACAAAATGAAAAATTTGGATAAAATTTATTTGTATGGAAAAAATTGATTATTTCGAAAACTATTAGGTTTTGAAAAAATTTACAAGAGGGCAAAATTGTTCAAAATACTTTTCACCATCGAACGATAGATTTTCCAGTAACATCGGAAAAGCCGCAAGGAAAATAGCACTTTTAATAACCTTAATTTTGATTTTTTTTGTAAACGGTAGGACTTACGAAAAATTTTATGATTATGTAATTTGTAGAGAATATCGTTCTCCATCGAATAGCAATTTACAAATTTTCCTACGACAACTAATTCCTGGTTATATTACAAAATGAAAAATTTGGATAAAATTTATTTGTATGGAAAAAATTGATTATTTCGAAAACTATTAGGTTTTGAAAAAATTTACAAGAGGGCAAAATTGTTCAAAATACTTTTCACCATCGAACGATAGATTTTCCAGTAACATCGGAAAAGCCGCAAGGAAAATAGCACTTTTAATAACCTTAATTTTGATTTTTTTTGTAAACGGTAGGACTTACGAAAAATTTTATGATTATGTAATTTGTAGAGAATATCGTTCTCCATCGAATAGCAATTTACAAATTTTCCTACGACAACTAATTTCTGGTTATATTACAAAATGAAAAATTTGGATAAAATTTATTTGTATGGAAAAAATTAATTATTTCGAAAACTATTAGGTTTTGAAAAAATTTACAAGAGGGCAAAATTGTTCAAAATACTTTTCACCATCGAACGATAGATTTTCCAATAAAATCGGAAAAGTCGCAAGGAAAATGGAACTTTTTATAACCTTAATTTTGAATTTTTTCGTAAACGGTAGGACTTACGAAAAATTTTATAATTATGTAATTTGTAGAGAATATCGTTCTCCATCGAATAGCAATTTAGAAATTTTCCTACAAACTAATTCCTGGTGATATTACAAAATGAAAAATTTGGTGAAAATTTATTTGCATGGAAAAAAATTGATTATTTCGAAAACTATTAGGTTTTGAAAAAATTTACAAGAGGGCAAAATTGTTCAAAATACTTTTTACCATCGAACGATAGATTTTCCAGTAAAATCGGTGAAGCCGCAAGGAAAATAGCACTTTTAATAACCTTAATTTTGAATTTTTTTGTAAACGGTAGGACTTACGAAAAATTTTATGATTATGTAATTTGTAGAGAATATCGTTCTCTATCGAATAGCAATTTACGAATTTTCCTACAACTTATTCCTGGTGATATTACAAAATGAAAAATTTGGATAAAATTTATTTGTATGGAAAAAATTGATTATTTCGAAAACTATTAGGTTTTGAAAAAATTTACAAGAGGGCAAAATTGTTCAAAATACTTTTCACCATCGAACGATAGATTTTCCAGTAACATCGGAAAAGCCGCAAGGAAAATAGCACTTTTAATAACCTTAATTTTGATTTTTTTTGTAAACGGTAGGACTTACGAAAAATTTTATGATTATGTAATTTGTAGAGAATATCGTTCTCCATCGAATAGCAATTTACAAATTTTCCTACGACAACTAATTTCTGGTTATATTACAAAATGAAAAATTTGGATAAAATTTATTTGTATGGAAAAAATTAATTATTTCGAAAACTATTAGGTTTTGAAAAAATTTACAAGAGGGCAAAATTGTTCAAAATACTTTTCACCATCGAACGATAGATTTTCCAGTAACATCGGAAAAGCCGCAAGGAAAATAGCACTTTTAATACCTATAATTTTGAATTTTTTTGTAAACGGTAGGACTTACGAAAAATTTTATGATTATGTAATTTGTAGAGAATATCGTTCTCCATCGAATAGCAATTTACAAATTTTCCTAAAAACTAATTCCTGGTGATATTACAAAATGAAAAATTTGGTGAAAATTTATTTGCATGGAAAAAAATTGATTATTTCGAAAACTATTAGGTTTTGAAAAAATTTACAAGAGGGCAAAATTGTTCAAAATACTTTTTACCATCGAACGATAGATTTTCCAGTAAAATCGGTGAAGCCGCAAGGAAAATAGCACTTTTAATAACCTTAATTTTGAATTTTTTCGTAAACGGTAGGACTTACGAAAAATTTTATGATTATGTAATTTGTAGAGAATATCGTTCTCCATCGAATAGCAATTTACGAATTTTCCTACGACAACTAATTCCTGGTGATATTACAAAATGAAAAATTTGGTTAAAATTTATTTGTATGGAAAAAATTGAATATTTCGAAAACTATTAGGTTTTGGAAAAAATTACAAGAGGGCAAAATTGTTCAAAATACTTTTCACCATCGAACGATAGATTTTCCAATAAAATCGGAAAAGTCGCAAGGAAAATAGAACTTTTTATAACCTTAATTTTGAATTTTTTCGTAAACGGTAGGACTTACGAAAAATTTTATGATTATGTAATTTGTAGAGAATATCGTTCTCCATCGAATAGCAATTTACAAATTTTCCTACGACAACTAATTCCTGGTTATATTACAAAATGAAAAATTTGGATAAAATTTATTTGTATGGAAAAAATTGATTATTTCGAAAACTATTAGGTTTTGAAAAAATTTACAAGAGGGCAAAATTGTTCAAAATACTTTTCACCATCGAACGATAGATTTTCCAGTAACATCGGAAAAGCCGCAAGGAAAATAGCACTTTTAATAACCTTAATTTTGATTTTTTTTGTAAACGGTAGGACTTACGAAAAATTTTATGATTATGTAATTTGTAGAGAATATCGTTCTCCATCGAATAGCAATTTACAAATTTTCCTACGACAACTAATTTCTGGTTATATTACAAAATGAAAAATTTGGATAAAATTTATTTGTATGGAAAAAATTAATTATTTCGAAAACTATTAGGTTTTGAAAAAATTTACAAGAGGGCAAAATTGTTCAAAATACTTTTCACCATCGAACGATAGATTTTCCAGTAACATCGGAAAAGCCGCAAGGAAAATAGCACTTTTAATACCTATAATTTTGAATTTTTTTGTAAACGGTAGGACTTACGAAAAATTTTATGATTATGTAATTTGTAGAGAATATCGTTCTCCATCGAATAGCAATTTACAAATTTTCCTACAAACTAATTCCTGGTGATATTACAAAATGAAAAATTTGGTGAAAATTTATTTGCATGGAAAAAAATTGATTATTTCGAAAACTATTAGGTTTTGAAAAAATTTACAAGAGGGCAAAATTGTTCAAAATACTTTTTACCATCGAACGATAGATTTTCCAGTAAAATCGGTGAAGCCGCAAGGAAAATAGCACTTTTAATAACCTTAATTTTGAATTTTTTCGTAAACGGTAGGACTTACGAAAAATTTTATGATTATGTAATTTGTAGAGAATATCGTTCTCCATCGAATAGCAATTTACAAATTTTCCTACGACAACTAATTCCTGGTTATATTACAAAATGAAAAATTTGGATAAAATTTATTTGTATGGAAAAAATTGATTATTTCGAAAACTATTAGGTTTTGAAAAAATTTACAAGAGGGCAAAATTGTTCAAAATACTTTTCACCATCGAACGATAGATTTTCCAGTAACATCGGAAAAGCCGCAAGGAAAATAGCACTTTTAATAACCTTAATTTTGATTTTTTTTGTAAACGGTAGGACTTACGAAAAATTTTATGATTATGTAATTTGTAGAGAATATCGTTCTCCATCGAATAGCAATTTACAAATTTTCCTACGACAACTAATTCCTGGTTATATTACAAAATGAAAAATTTGGATAAAATTTATTTGTATGAAAAAAATTGATTATTTCGAAAACTATTAGGTTTTGAAAAAATTTACAAGAGGGCAAAATTGTTCAAAATACTTTTCACCATCGAACGATAGATTTTCCAGTAACATCGGAAAAGCCGCAAGGAAAATAGCACTTTTAATACCCTTAATTTTGAATTTTTTTGTAAACGGTAGGACTTACGAAAAATTTTATGATTATGTAATTTGTAGAGAATATCGTTCTCCATCGAATAGCAATTTACAAATTTTCCTACGACAACTAATTCCTGGTTATATTACAAAATGAAAAATTTGGTTAAAATTTAGTTGTATGGAAAAAATTGAATATTTCGAAAACTATTAGGTTTTGGAAAAAATTACAAGAGGGCAAAATTGTTCAAAATACTTTTCACCATCGAACGATAGATTTTCCAATAAAATCGGAAAAGTCGCAAGGAAAATAGAACTTTTTATAACCTTAATTTTGAATTTTTTCGTAAACGGTAGGACTTACGAAAAATTTTATGATTATGTAATTTGTAGAGAATATCGTTCTCCATCGAATAGCAATTTACAAATTTTCCTACGACAACTAATTCCTGGTTATATTACAAAATGAAAAATTTGGATAAAATTTATTTGTATGGAAAAAATTGATTATTTCGAAAACTATTAGGTTTTGAAAAAATTTACAAGAGGGCAAAAGTGTTCAAAATACTTTTCACCATCGAACGATAGATTTTCCAGTAACATCGGAAAAGCCGCAAGGAAAATAGCACTTTTAATAACCTTAATTTTGATTTTTTTTGTAAACGGTAGGACTTACGAAAAATTTTATGATTATGTAATTTGTAGAGAATATCGTTCTCCATCGAATAGCAATTTACAAATTTTCCTACGACAACTAATTCCTGGTTATATTACAAAATGAAAAATTTGGATAAAATTTATTTGTATGGAAAAAATTGATTATTTCGAAAACTATTAGGTTTTGAAAAAATTTACAAGAGGGCAAAATTGTTCAAAATACTTTTCACCATCGAACGATAGATTTTCCAGTAACATCGGAAAAGCCGCAAGGAAAATAGCACTTTTAATACCCTTAATTTTGAATTTTTTTGTAAACGGTAGGACTTACGAAAAATTTTATGATTATGTAATTTGTAGAGAATATCGTTCTCCATCGAATAGCAATTTACAAATTTTCCTACGACAACTAATTCCTGGTTATATTACAAAATGAAAAATTTGGTTAAAATTTAGTTGTATGGAAAAAATTGATTATTTCGAAAACTATTAGGTTTTGGAAAAAATTACAAGAGGGCAAAATTGTTCAAAATACTTTTCACCATCGAACGATAGATTTTCCAATAAAATCGGAAAAGTCGCAAGGAAAATGGAACTTTTTATAACCTTAATTTTGAATTTTTTCGTAAACGGTAGGACTTACGAAAAATTTTATAATTATGTAATTTGTAGAGAATATCGTTCTCCATCGAATAGCAATTTAGAAATTTTCCTACAAACTAATTCCTGGTGATATTACAAAATGAAAAATTTGGTGAAAATTTATTTGCATGGAAAAAAATTGATTATTTCGAAAACTATTAGGTTTTGAAAAAATTTACAAGAGGGCAAAATTGTTCAAAATACTTTTTACCATCGAACGATAGATTTTCCAGTAAAATCGGTGAAGCCGCAAGGAAAATAGCACTTTTAATAACCTTAATTTTGAATTTTTTTGTAAACGGTAGGACTTACGAAAAATTTTATGATTATGTAATTTGTAGAGAATATCGTTCTCTATCGAATAGCAATTTACGAATTTTCCTACAACTTATTCCTGGTGATATTACAAAATGAAAAATTTGGATAAAATTTATTTGTATGGAAAAAATTGATTATTTCGAAAACTATTAGGTTTTGAAAAAATTTACAAGAGGGCAAAATTGTTCAAAATACTTTTCACCATCGAACGATAGATTTTCCAGTAACATCGGAAAAGCCGCAAGGAAAATAGCACTTTTAATAACCTTAATTTTGATTTTTTTTGTAAACGGTAGGACTTACGAAAAATTTTATGATTATGTAATTTGTAGAGAATATCGTTCTCCATCGAATAGCAATTTACAAATTTTCCTACGACAACTAATTTCTGGTTATATTACAAAATGAAAAATTTGGATAAAATTTATTTGTATGGAAAAAATTAATTATTTCGAAAACTATTAGGTTTTGAAAAAATTTACAAGAGGGCAAAATTGTTCAAAATACTTTTCACCATCGAAAGATAGATTTTCCAGTAACATCGGAAAAGCCGCAAGGAAAATAGCACTTTTAATACCTATAATTTTGAATTTTTTTGTAAACGGTAGGACTTACGAAAAATTTTATGATTATGTAATTTGTAGAGAATATCGTTCTCCATCGAATAGCAATTTACAAATTTTCCTACAAACTAATTCCTGGTGATATTACAAAATGAAAAATTTGGTGAAAATTTATTTGCATGGAAAAAAATTGATTATTTCGAAAACTATTAGGTTTTGAAAAAATTTACAAGAGGGCAAAATTGTTCAAAATACTTTTTACCATCGAACGATAGATTTTCCAGTAAAATCGGTGAAGCCGCAAGGAAAATAGCACTTTTAATAACCTTAATTTTGAATTTTTTCGTAAACGGTAGGACTTACGAAAAATTTTATGATTATGTAATTTGTAGAGAATATCGTTCTCCATCGAATAGCAATTTACGAATTTTCCTACGACAACTAATTCCTGGTGATATTACAAAATGAAAAATTTGGTTAAAATTTATTTGTATGGAAAAAATTGAATATTTCGTAAACTATTAGGTTTTGGAAAAAATTACAAGAGGGCAAAATTGTTCAAAATACTTTTCACCATCGAACGATAGATTTTCCAATAAAATCGGAAAAGTCGCAAGGAAAATAGAACTTTTTATAACCTTAATTTTGAATTTTTTCGTAAACGGTAGGACTTACGAAAAATTTTATGATTATGTAATTTGTAGAGAATATCGTTCTCCATCGAATAGCAATTTACAAATTTTCCTACGACAACTAATTCCTGGTTATATTACAAAATGAAAAATTTGGATAAAATTTATTTGTATGGAAAAAATTGATTATTTCGAAAACTATTAGGTTTTGAAAAAATTTACAAGAGGGCAAAATTGTTCAAAATACTTTTCACCATCGAACGATAGATTTTCCAGTAACATCGGAAAAGCCGCAAGGAAAATAGCACTTTTAATACCCTTAATTTTGAATTTTTTTGTAAACGGTAGGACTTACGAAAAATTTTATGATTATGTAATTTGTAGAGAATATCGTTCTCCATCGAATAGCAATTTACAAATTTTCCTACGACAACTAATTCCTGGTTATATTACAAAATGAAAAATTTGGTTAAAATTTAGTTGTATGGAAAAAATTGATTATTTCGAAAACTATTAGGTTTTGGAAAAAATTACAAGAGGGCAAAATTGTTCAAAATACTTTTCACCATCGAACGATAGATTTTCCAATAAAATCGGAAAAGTCGCAAGGAAAATGGAACTTTTTATAACCTTAATTTTGAATTTTTTCGTAAACGGTAGGACTTACGAAAAATTTTATAATTATGTAATTTGTAGAGAATATCGTTCTCCATCGAATAGCAATTTAGAAATTTTCCTACAAACTAATTCCTGGTGATATTACAAAATGAAAAATTTGGTGAAAATTTATTTGCATGGAAAAAAATTGATTATTTCGAAAACTATTAGGTTTTGAAAAAATTTACAAGAGGGCAAAATTGTTCAAAATACTTTTCACCATCGAACGATAGATTTTCCAGTAAAATCGGTGAAGCCGCAAGGAAAATAGCACTTTTAATAACCTTAATTTTGAATTTTTTTGTAAACGGTAGGACTTACGAAAAATTTTATGATTATGTAATTTGTAGAGAATATCGTTCTCTATCGAATAGCAATTTACGAATTTTCCTACAACTTATTCCTGGTGATATTACAAAATGAAAAATTTGGATAAAATTTATTTGTATGGAAAAAATTGATTATTTCGAAAACTATTAGGTTTTGAAAAAATTTACAAGAGGGCAAAATTGTTCAAAATACTTTTCACCATCGAACGATAGATTTTCCAGTAACAACGGAAAAGCCGCAAGGAAAATAGAACTTTTTATAACCTTAATTTTGAATTTTTTCGTAAACGGTAGGACTTACGAAAAATTTTATAAATATGTAATTTGTAGAGAATATCGTTCTCCATCGAATAGCAATTTACAAATTTTCCTACGACAACTAATTACTGGTGATATTTCAAAATGAAAAATTTGGTTAAAATTTATTTGTATGGAAAAAATTGATTATTTCGAAAACTATTAGGTTTTGAAAAAATTTACAAGAGGGCAAAATTGTTCAAAATACTTTTCACCATCGAACGATAGATTTTCCAGTAACATCGGAAAAGCCGCAAGGAAAATAGCACTTTTAATACCTATAATTTTGAATTTTTTTGTAAACGGTAGGACTTACGAAAAATTTTATGATTATGTAATTTGTAGAGAATATCGTTCTCCATCGAATAGCAATTTAGAAATTTTCCTACAAACTAATTCCTGGTGATATTACAAAATGAAAAATTTGGTGAAAATTTATTTGCATGGAAAAAAATTGATTATTTCGAAAACTATTAGGTTTTGAAAAAATTTACAAGAGGGCAAAATTGTTCAAAATACTTTTTACCATCGAACGATAGATTTTCCAGTAAAATCGGTGAAGCCGCAAGGAAAATAGCACTTTTAATAACCTTAATTTTGAATTTTTTCGTAAACGGTAGGACTTACGAAAAATTTTATGATTATGTAATTTGTAGAGAATATCGTTCTCCATCGAATAGCAATTTACGAATTTTCCTACGACAACTAATTCCTGGTGATATTACAAAATGAAAAATTTGGTTAAAATTTATTTGTATGGAAAAAATTGAATATTTCGAAAACTATTAGGTTTTGGAAAAAATTACAAGAGGGCAAAATTGTTCAAAATACTTTTCACCATCGAACGATAGATTTTCCAATAAAATCGGAAAAGTCGCAAGGAAAATAGAACTTTTTATAACCTTAATTTTGAATTTTTTCGTAAACGGTAGGACTTACGAAAAATTTTATAATTATGTAATTTGTAGAGAATATCGTTCTCCATCGAATAGCAATTTAGAAATTTTCCTACAAACTAATTCCTGGTGATATTACAAAATGAAAAATTTGGTGAAAATTTATTTGCATGGAAAAAAATTGATTATTTCGAAAACTATTAGGTTTTGAAAAAATTTACAAGAGGGCAAAATTGTTCAAAATACTTTTCACCATCGAACGATAGATTTTCCAGTAAAATCGGTGAAGCCGCAAGGAAAATAGCACTTTTAATAACCTTAATTTTGAATTTTTTCGTAAACGGTAGGACTTACGAAAAATTTTATGATTATGTAATTTGTAGAGAATATCGTTCTCCATCGAATAGCAATTTACGAATTTTCCTACGACAACTAATTCCTGGTGATATTACAAAATAAAAAATTTGGTGAAAATTTATTTGCATGGAAAAAATTGATTATTTCGAAAACTATTAGGTTTTGAAAAAATTTACAAGAGGGCAAAATTGTTCAAAATACTTTTCACCATCGAACGATAGATTTTCCAATAAAATCGGAAAAGTCGCAAGGAAAATAGAACTTTTTATAACCTTAATTTTGAATTTTTTCGTAAACGGTAGGACTTACGAAAAATTTTATGATTATGTAATTTGTAGAGAATATCGTTCTCCATCGAATAGCAATTTACGAATTTTCCTACGAAAACTAATTCCTGGTGATATTACAAAATGAAAAATTTTGTGAAAATTTATTTGCATGGAAAAAATTGATTATTTCGAAAACTATTAGGTTTTGAAAAAATTTACAAGAGGGCAAAATTGTTCAAAATACTTTTCACCATCGAACGATAGATTTTCCAGTAAAATCGGTAAAGCCGCAAGGAAAATAGCACTTTTAATAACCTTAATTTTGAATTTTTTCGTAAACGGTAGGACTTACGAAAAATTTTATCATAATGTAATTTGTAGAGAATATCGTTCTCCATCGAATAGCAATTTACGAATTTTCCTACGACAACTAATTCCTGGTGATATTACAAAATGAAAAATTTGGTGAAAATTTATTTGCATGGAAAAAATTGATTATTTCGAAAACTATTAGGTTTTGAAAAAATTTACAAGAGGGCAAAATTGTTCAAAATACTTTTCACCATCGAACGATAGATTTTCCAGTAAAATCGGTAAAGCCGCAAGGAAAATAGCACTTTTAATAACCTTAATTTTGAATTTTTTCGTAAACGGTAGGACTTACGAAAAATTTTATAGATATGTAATTTGTAGAGAATATCGTTCTCCATCGAATAGCAATTTAGAAATTTTCCTACAAACTAATTCCTGGTGATATTACAAAATGAAAAATTTGGTGAAAATTTATTTGTATGGAAAAAATTGATTATTTTGAAAACTATTAGGTTTTGGAAAAATTTACAAGAGGGCAAATTTGTTCAAAATACTTTTCACCATCGAACGATAGATTTTCCAATAAAATCGGAAAAGCCGCAAGGAAAATAGAACTTTTTATAACGTAAATTTTGAATTTTTTCGTAAACGGTAGGACTTACGAAAAATTTTATAAATATGTAATTTGTAGAGAATATCGTTCTCCATCGAATAGCAATTTACAAATTTTCCTACGACAACTAATTACTGGTGATATTACAAAATGAAAAATTTTGGTGAAAATTTATTTGTATGGAAAAAATTGATTATTTCGAAAGCTATTAGGTTTTGGAAAAATTTACAAGAGGGCAAAATTGTTCAAAATACTTTTCACCATCGAACGATAGAATTTCCAATAAAATCGGAAAAGTCGCAAGGAAAATAGAACTTTTTATAACCTTAATTTTGAATTTTTTCGTAAACAGTAGGACTTACGAAAAATTTTATAATTATGTAATTTGTAGAGAATATCGTTCTCCATCGAATAGCAATTTAGAAATTTTCCTACAACTAATTCCTGGTGATATTACAAAATGAAAAATTTGGTTAAAATTTATTTGTATGGAAAAAATTGATTATTTCGAAAACTATTAGGTTTTGAAAAAATTTACAAGAGGGCAAAATTGTTCAAAATATTTTTCACCATCGAACGATAGATTTTCCAGTAAAATCGGTAAAACCGCAAGGAAAATAGCACTTTTAATAACCTTAATTTTGAATTTTTTCGTAAACGGTAGGACTTACGAAAAATTTTATAATTATGTAATTTGTAGAGAATATCGTTCTCCATCGAATAGCAATTTACGAATTTTCCTAATTCCTAGTTCCTAACAACTAAATCCTGGTGATATTGTCACGGATCGGGGTTGTAAGCATAAACTTCACGTTCGTAATAATATTTGCCGCACATTAATTAATTTAGATTACAATTGTTAATAATTTTTCGCATGTAAACAGAAACAATATCTGTTTACATTAAGTATATTAATGCTGAATAGGCAAGGTCGGTCGACCGTGAATCGCGAATGCAGGTCGGCGTATTACATATGTAATACGCCAAATATCACGTATTGGGTCATCGGCGAACTAATAAAATAAGGGTACACGAAAACAGCGGGGCTCTCTCGATTTGATCCGCGCGCGGTAAAGTCCGATAGACGGACTACGAAGGTACTAAGTGTGAGTACCAACGGGAAGCGTGAGCCCTAGTGTCTTCGTGTGTTCGGGGTAGTGAAACTAGTGCCTTATCAAACGGACATTGTGTTGGTCCATCTACGTCAACCGAGATGACAAGTTGGGTTTCTTGGTAAGTACCTAGTTTATAGTTTTGTTTTTGTTTTGTATCGGTGCCTGTCACGAAATCTGTCAGATCCAAATAAATTTTTATGTATATATCCATACGTCCTGTTTTATTACGATAAGCCAAGCGAGTAAGACCCTTAAGTGACCTTTGAGGTACGACCCCCTACGCGAGGAACGCGTGACATGGTGGAGGCGCCGTTGTGCTACGACCCGTCGAGAAATTCTTCATAATTTCTTGTATGCACTTGTAGTATCCTCTTGCAGGGAAGTTGCAGGCACTGGAAGCAGCGAGGGAAGACAGGAATATCTGTTCTGTCCGGGACGTACATTGGCTTTAATTGGTTTATTTGAATGGGTATATTTGGATTCTGGATCTGACATGACAGTGACGATATTTTCGATACATATTTGTATGGTGTGATTTTTATTTGTTTTTCCATTTTTTTTATTCTATTTGATTCGCATGTTATTATTTTTTTGCTGGTTTGTGGATCTGACCTGATACCGACTTGCTGGTCGGCGTACGCGGTATATAACTAGGGTGAAACTAGGAGATATAGGTGTAGGTAGGGACGATAGGAGATAGATTCATGTCCGAAAGGAAGAATAAACCGATAACCAGACAAGAGAGCAAGAAATTCCAATTAGAAATAATAAACGACTTCAATCCACCGCATAGAAGTACGGAAAATCCGTTTGGCAGGTCACAAAGAACGCCACGCTCACCACGAACATCATTATCGTTGGCCGAAAACGAATCAGTCATAGACGAAGAAAACGCAAGGGCAGAAAGCCCAACAACTCCACGAGTTCAGGGAATTGAGAGGATGGAAGAATACCCGCAACCCTTGCAACGCAGAAGCGTGAGAGTGCAGGAAAACATGGCAGACGCGACTATCATACAGGCCCGTACGGAACATACTACTCCCACACGCCCCAATTTTGTAGCGCCACCTAGATTTAACCCGGGAAGAGGGGATGTCCACTCGTTTATGAGCGGCTATGAAAGGACTGGAGATGCGAATGGATGGGACAACAAACTGAAAATAAAATACCTGGGCACATACTTAGAGGGAGCAGCGAACGTGTGGCTGAGAATCTACACTAACGATCCGGGAAACTATGACAAAACGTGGCATGAATTGAAGGAGGACTTCTGTACGAATTTCGACGAGGGGGACGATAGGGCTAATCTGGAACAGAAACTGTTGCAGAGAAGACAACGGCCGAACGAGTCAATTAAGACGTATTTTTACGATCTTCAGGCACTATATTATGAGTACGATCACACGATGGACCCAAACGGCTTCAAGAAGTTTTTTGAAAACGGCATCAAACCCGAGCTGTACGCGTCGTACAGATTGATAAGAAGACCGACCATGACCCTGCTAGACTTCAAGGACATAGTACTACGCCTAGAGGATATCGCTAACTTCGGACAGAGGGGCGCAACAGAGGAGTTATCCAGAGCGATGGGAGACAACCACAGAGAAGATACACCCCCCAGAAACAACGAAAGTAGAGCATATAGGAGATGGAGCCCTAGAAGAAACGATAGAACGGGTGATAGATTCAACGAGAGGCAAGGTCGGGATAATTGGAAAGGATATGACGAGCGCCCGCAGGGTGCGGGTAATCGAGATGCGCCCAGGCAATACTCAAATCAGAGCAACAATCGAGCGCCACGGAATGAAGAGAACCGGCGCAACGAGGATCGTGGCAGAAATCAAAGGAACGACCGGGACGACAGAAGGGAATACTACCCCTCAACGAGAACGAGAGATGGTAGACCGAGATGCCATTACTGCGACAAGCCAGGTCACTACGCCGCCGGTTGTTATCAACGACTGAGGGACTCCCCAAATGGGAGAGGACAAAGCCACTAGCCCGAGGTTTTGTCTTATCTACATGTAGGGCGCAAGGATCGCAAGGAGTCCTCACAACGCGCCTAAACGTTAACGGAAGAGTGACTGAGGGCATAATTGATACGGGTTCCGATTACACGGTGGTCGACAGGAAATTGGCAAGAATCATACAGGAAGACGCGCCGATATACCTTATGACCGTCGGAAATAGAAAGTGGATACACTAGGAACAACGGCCTTAACGATCCAGCTAGGATCCAAAGTAGCAACGTGCAAAGCAATTGTCGTGGAGCAACTCCCCGTAGGGGTGATCATTGGCATGGACTTTCTTACCGAAAAGAAAGCTCTCATTGACGTCTTGGAAAGGACGATAACGCTAAATATGGGGGAACAACAGATAACGATTGATTTAAAAGACATGGACGCGGGAAAAAGAAGCGAAGATGCGGTGGAAAGGGAAAAGGATGATTGGTTTAAGCAATTGTACCTGCAAGAATGTGCACTGAAGATAAGCGGAGAATTGAAGAGGAATAAAGAAAGGGCGGAGATAGAACGTCTCGAAATTCAAAGAGAAGGGACAATGGAGTCCGATGACACAGTCACAGGGGAAAACGCGTTTTACGAAGAGAATCAACGAGAGGCACAGTCCCCTGCGACCAGGACAGAAGAAAAGAACGTTGAAAAAACACTGCAGTGGTCGGAACTGCCTCAGGAAAATCCCATGCCCGTCGAAAAACATACCCAGATGAAGGTGTGCCTTCCGACAGACACAGTTATAGGGGCACGAGCGCAGGCCACTCTCGAGATCGAATAAGCGACGAAGGCAAATCGAATGGCACTGTGATTCCCAACGAGGACCTGTTTTTAAGGAAAAGACTGAGGATACTGGAGACGGAGAAATCAGGACACCTAATCAAACTATCGGTGGAGAATACTACGAACGAAAAGGCCAAGTTATATACAGGGACAACGGTCGCATTCATTATGGAGACACACGAAGAAACCACGAAGGGGGATCACATTAGAACGTTTTATACCGCAACGGCGAGCGACAGGGTAACGGCTGGGGACTTCGACTTGGAACACCTCGAGAGTGATGAGTTTAGGAATGAATTAGGGAAATTGCTGTCAAATTACTCCGACGTTTTCTCGAAATCAACCCGGACGATGGGACTTACAAATTTAACGGAACATTCGATAGAAGTAGAAGAAGGGACAAAACCAATTCGGGGAAAACCATACAGAGTGTCGCAGAAGGAACGGTACATTATTGATGAACAAATATCAGAAATGCTAGAAGACGGAATAATAAGGCCTTGTCACTCACCATGGTCAAGTCCAGTAGTATTGGTAAAAAAGAAAGACGGAACAACCCGATTTTGTGTCGATTATAGAAAACTAAACGCAGTTACAAAGAAGTCGAGGTACCCAATTCCCAACATAGACGATATACTTACATATCTAGGGGGCGCAAAATACTTTACAACCCTGGACATGTTCAGCGGGTACTGGCAAGTCAGGATAGCCGAGGATTCCAAACAGTATACGGCATTCGCAGCTCAGGGACATGGGTCATATGAGTTCAACGTCCTTAGCTTCGGATTATGTAATGCTCCGGCGACGTTCCAGGAGTTAGCCGATAAGGTGTTTCAGGGAATGAAATGGAAAGATGTAGTAATATATCTAGACGACATCATCGTTTTTTCAAGAACTAGGGAAGAACATTTGGAAAGGCTAGAGAGGGTATTTTGTCGTTTACGGGAAGCGGGCCTCACGTTGAAACCAAGCAAATGTGTCTTTGCAAAGGAGAATGTCAAAATACTAGGATTCCACGTAAATAGTACCGGAATATTGCCTGACGAAGAAAAACTAATGGCGGTGAGACAGTTCCCAACCCCTAGAACGGTAAAGGAGGTACAGAGCTTCATTGGCTTATGTAACTTTTATAGGAAGTTCATATCAAATTTCGCGGGAATCGCAAGACCACTCCATGAAATTACGAAGAAGGACACGAAATTCAAGTGGGATGAACCACAAAAGTTGGCGTTTGAGACTCTGAAGGAGAAATTACTGACCGCACCGTTACTACAGCACTACAATCCGGAAAAAGAGTGTGAACTGAGGGTAGACGCGAGTAGGACAGGGATAGGAGCGATATGTTTGCAGGAGGATAGCGAGGGAGAGGTGCACCCCATCGCGTACATCAGCCGTAGTCTATCGAAGGCAGAAGCGAACTATACAATTACAGAGTTGGAAGGGCTAAGTGCTATTTGGGCACTAGGGTACCTAAGACACCTAGTGTATGGTAAACACGTCCGAATAGTGACAGACCACCATGCGCTCTGTTGGTTGAAATCCATTAGAGACCCCACAGGACGCCTAGCGAGGTGGGCTCTAAAGCTGGCCGAGTATGACTACGAGGTAATCCATAAAAGCGGAAGGAAACACGGGGACGCAGACTGTCTATCGCGCAACCCGGTGGGACAACCGACGTTGCAGGACTCAGAGGAACAGAATTGTCTACCTACATTTTTGTGTACGTCGAGGGATCTCGAGCGGGAACAGGAGAAGGACCCTGCTTTAAAGGAGTTGCGAAGAGCAATTGAGGAACCGGACGCAGTCCCGATCGGAGTGGCAAAAAGAGCGAAGAACTATAGAATAATAAATAATGTCGTCCACAAAATAAATACGTCATCAGAGGGAGACGAATACCTACTTGTCGTACCGAGACACCTGATTCCGGAGATCCTATTCTCAAATCATAACGAGCCGACAGCGGGACATTTGGGAATAAAGAAGACATTACAAAAACTGAGGACTAGGTTTTATTGGGACTCGCTACAGAAAGACGTGGAGAAGTACGTGAAGGGATGTGCTGATTGTCAGGCACGGAAAGGCGAAGAATTTAGGAAACCAATAGGATTGCTGCAGCCAATAGAAGTTGGACAACCCTTCGAGAGAGTGGGGATCGATATTTTAGGACCGTTCAGGAAAAGCAGGAGAGGTAACACAGTGATCATCGTAGCGACGGATTACGCAACTAGATGGGCGGAAACTAAGGCGCTACCTGACGGGAAGGCAACGCACGTTGCAAGGTTTGTTCTTGAGAACATAATAACCAAACACGGAGCCCCGCGGTATCTACTCAGCGACAGGGGGCAAACATTTAGGTCAGCGTTAGTCACCGAGCTGACGCGAGCAATGGGAACAGTGAGCCAGTTTACGACGGCGTACCACCCAGAAACCAACGGTCTGACGGAACGACTAAATAAAACCCTCGCCAATATGCTGTCGATGTATACGAACACCACCCAAACAGATTGGGATGAATACCTACCCCTTGTAACCTTCGCTTACAACACAGCTCGTCAGGATACCACGCAATTTTCCCCATTTATGTTAGTATATGCGAGAGAACCTGTATTGCCTACAGAAGCTAACCTAAGTGAATCCACGACGCATGATGATACGACGGCATTAAGGGAGCGCGCGCTCGCTGTTAGGAACCTGGCAGTTCAGAACATACAACAAAAGCAAGGGAGAGATAAGGTTAGATACGATGAGCAACACCGGCATATGGAATTTAACCCCGGAGACAAGGTCAAAGTGTTCACTCCTATACGGAAAGTCGGTCGCAGCGAAAAACTGCTCCTCCGATGGTTTGGCCCATATTTCGTCGAGAACAAAATCAGCGAGGTTAACTACGAGATCAGAAAGGGACCCTCAAAAAATTGCAAGAAAGAGATAGTACACGTGAGCAGAATGTTACCGTACAACGATCCTTGGACCCCTGAAGCCACGCCAATGGAAGAGGATGAAGATTAGGGATGAAATGGTGGAATACTCTCTTGTCGGTGAAAATTATTATAGATATAAAAATATATTAGATTAGAGTAAAATTGTTAGGTAATCATGAGTAATTAGGAAATAATAGAAATAACTAGAAGTAAGCGAAATAGGAATAATATACATAGTAGGATAAATAAAGAGTAGTGAGAAAGGTCAGGTCCGCAAACAAACAGGTGTGAAAAACAATCGTTGCGCAAAGCAACGTACGGACGGAGTAGTCGCACAGTGTCAGCAAATAACTCGGCGGTCATGGATTGTTACTATTTTGCTGTATTGACAATTTTTTTGCACATGTAGGTTTGTTATAATGGTAACGTTGACGCCAAGTCAACAACAGAGGGTGGAAGTGACAGCCGGGGCATTCCTAAAGCCACTTCCCGACACGATCGCTTATGAAGCGACCATTCCACTAATTTATCAGACCTCGTGGGTGGAGAACCCCACGAACTACAAGGAGCATCTTGAAGCGGAATGCAAACAAGATATAAGCAGGGGAAGAACCAAAGAATGTCTCCTCATGGAGAACCTGGTCAAGCTACAGGCAACCCACGCCGAAGAGTTCCGCTCGCTAGAACGAAGCTGGAGCACACAGCTCTTGAGAAACGACAAGGACTTACGAAGAGAGAAGAGGGCGATCGAGTTCCTAGGAGAAGGGCTGGCATGGTGCTGTGGGGTGGCGACTCAACATAAGCTGGAACCCATCATAGAGGATCAGAAAGTCCTAAAAGACCAGATATGGAAACTAAATAATTTACTATCGGACTCAATATCCACAATCACTCAAAATTCCGAAGCATTCAAAAAGTACGAGGAGGGAACCAAAAACTCATTTCTTACGGTAGAAGAACACATGAAGAAGTTAGAAGGATTCTTTACAGATTACAGAACAAGCCTAAGTAAATCAGAAGACGAACGGCAGCAGACAATAATAGAAATATTACAGATTCAATTTGTGTCAATAAAAAATGCGATACACACGACAAGAACGGTAAAGAGACAGACAATACTCTCGTCGTGCAGACAACACTTGATCCCCATATCCCTCCTGGACCCGGAGATTTTGAAAAACGACCTCAAAACCCTCCAATACGAACTTGCGAAGGAAAACCATAGACTGGCAATAGACGAAACGGATTTGGCGAAATACTACCAACTCCCGATATGTGATTGTGGAATAACAGGAGAAGACATAGTTGTGAATATCAGGGTGCCGATAACCAAAATTACAAACACGTGGGAGCTATACGAACTCACCACAACCCCATTTGCCTGGCAAAGAGAAACGTGTAAGATTCGACACGAGCCGGCATTCATCGCGATGGCCACGGACAGGGCAACAGGAAAGCAGCAGATAAACCAGATATCGGGGTCCGGGATGCAACATTGCAAACCTTACCACGACAAGCTGTGTTACATACCTAGATTTTCGGCTGACACGTTCCAGGGCCCAGGGTGCGCAAAGAAATTACTACAGGGGGCAACAGTAGAAGAAGTCAGCTACCACTGCCCCATCAACTGCCACAAGACGACATCCACGATGATCTCAGAAATAGAAGAAGAAGAATATGTAATTACACACCCAAAGAGAGAAACTCAGTTGCAATGCCCGGGATATACAAAGAGTATACCGGAAGAAATGTATTCAGCGCCGGGGGCTCTGAAAGTAAAGGTCCCTTGCAACTGTCGATTGATAATGAACAATGAGGAGATAATACCTAAAAGATTCCCATGTGGGAATAATGAAACTAGAGCGTGGGAAATACAGCACATCATCCCGGCGTGCTGGTCAAACCTGAGGTCATTCATTTTGAACCCAAGGGAGAGGAGCGCAATCCCCTCATTCCTTAACCTATCGGAATGTCTCAACCCAAACTGGACCCTAAACATCCCACATATGAACCTGACATCGATCAAGGATACCACAGACGAGGTTAGGAGAAATTTGGCGGATCTATCCACGGCGCCTAGAGGCTACGCATATGGCCTGCACAGTGATGGGATATTCATGGCCTGGAACGCCATCCTGTCTTGTTGCGTATGATACCTGCTTTTCCGAAGGCAAGGATTGGGTATCTGGACAGCCGTCCCAGGAGCTGCACAGGCTCTGAAAGAAGCAACCCCTCCCGAGGAACACGCGGAAATAGGCATCCTCAGTATGTTGTTTCTGGCATTTACGGGGTACTTGCTCTACAAATGTATCCGAGCGAGGATGCAAAAGCGGAGAGAAAGCAAGGCAGAAGCACTAAACGCTCAAGAGGACCCGATGCTAGTACCGACAGAGGAAAAACAGACTATGGAGCAACGCAGTTCCAAAGTCATCCTGGAAATTGACATTCAGAAGACGGCAAACCTGGAGCCGGGATGCAGTATGGAGTGCGTGCTGCGCAGCCTCGAATAAAAGGCAAGTACATATTAGGTTAAATATATAAGTAGGATTAGGATTTATTGGATGTAAGGAAGAATGGATAGTATGTAAGGATGAACGCAGCGTGAGGAATAAACTCATCGCCGCTTAAGGAATAGTAGATTTTTTTTTGGAGGAGAGGATGATAGAAATATTAATGAACGATGGAAAAGAGTGGGTACGGAAAGCAAAGGTGATTTTATTGGTGGTATTAGCGTCCTGCAAGCAATTAGGAGACACGGGGAATAGGACGGATTATGCGATTTTAGGGAATAATGATTTTATGAGAAGATATGGTATTAAAATATGGTATTGATACCATGGTAGATGATTACAGGAAAAGCAATTTTATGAATATGTAATGAGAGTTGATGATAATAGTTATGTCTGTGCTGCGGGCACAGCAATGGTTATAGGGAAAGGGGAATCTGGAAGATGGTACCAAGGGGTGCTGAAGATTCGCCTTCCCAGGTTTTAATGTTGATGATAAAGTGAAGTCGAGTGTCTATGGTGACGCGTTATGGAGAATGCGATATACTTGATTTTATGAGATGCGATTATATGAATATTGTATGAAAAGTTACGAGAGCGTTGATAATAAGGGAAAGGGGAATCTGGAGGATGGTGCCAAGGGGTGCTGAAGATTCGCCTTCCCAGGTTAATATTTTGGTGTCGCGGTTAAAATAAAGTCCGGTGTCTGAGAGTCCGAAAGTGCTGCAGGGACGCGTTATAATGAGATGCCCACTCACAAAGAGAGAAAATGTAGAAGAAGTAGCGAAAGAAAAGTAAAGTGTAGCAGTGAATGTGAGCGGTAAGAAAGCGGGGATGAGTTTAAAACAAGATAATTAACTCGGATAAAAATAGTTTTTTTTTGGGAAAATAATGGGATTTAGTTAGGCTATAATGGAGAATATATATATATAATATACATATATATATGTATTGGTGAATAGAAATAGGCGCACTACCTTTGGCATTTTTTTACATGTAAACACCGCTCGTCACGACCAGAAGAGGAAAGCCGTGGATCAGAAGAACTCCCGCAAGCACCCAGAGAAGGGGTCACCACCCGATCAACCGTCACTAGGCCAGACGCGAACGTAGGCAGACGAGCGAACCAGGCTGTCAGGAGTTGGGGCAAGAGGCGTACGAATTATTGAGAATTTTGGACGACACGATAGAGGCGATACGGAGCCACAGACGCAAGGGCCAGAGCGAATGCTGGGCCAAAACGAATAGTAGCAGGGGTCGGCACTACAGAACCGACCCAACAAAAATAAGCAATAAGGGGGTGCGAGGTAGCTCCCCCATCATAAGTCCACCAGGTTCAGTGAGAACCAAAGTCAAGGAGAAGCAGGCCTACCCAACGAAGCCAATGACGCCCCACGTCGCCACGGACAGCGAAGGCCAAGGACGGAGACAGGAGGGGATCGGACACCTTACACCGATCCCCAGGGTTGACAGCGGCAGGGAGCAAGAAGAGGATCCATAGGGACAAGAAGACAATCGGTGTTGTGACGACGCGAGTGAGTAAAATTGTTTGTATCGCCAAGGTGTAGTGTTAGTATGTAAGAAATTAGTACGTAAGGAACAGGAAACCCAACTTATCAAGGCAAAAGTAATAGTAAAGTCGATGACCCACTGGTATAACAAATGAAATGTAAGCATTCGTGATTCAACTAGAACGACACGGGGGAACCCGATCCGACTAACCCAAACGGCCGCTGGTGACGCCATCGGCTTTGTAGCGTCGGGACGCCGCTCGCGACGGGAGGGGGATGTCACGGATCGGGGTTGTAAGCATAAACTTCACGTTCGTAATAATATTTGCCGCACATTAATTAATTTAGATTACAATTGTTAACAATTTTTCACATGTAAACAGAAACAATATCTGTTTACATTAAGTATATTATTGCTGAATAGGCAAGGTCGGTCGACCGTGAATTGCGAATGCAGGTCGGCGTATTACATATGTAATACGCCAAATATCACGTATTGGGTCATCGGCGAACTAATAAAATAAGGGTACACGAAAACAGCGGGGCTCTCTCGATTTGATCCGCGCGCGGTAAAGTCCGATAGACGGACTACGAAGGTACTAAGTGTGAGTACCAACGGGAAGCGTGAGCCCTAGTGTCTTCGTGTGTTCGGGGTAGTGAAACTAGTGCCTTATCAAACGGACATTGTGTTGGTCCATCTACGTCAACCGAGATGACAAGTTGGGTTTCTTGGTAAGTACCTAGTTTATAGTTTTGTTTTTGTTTTGTATCGGTGCCTGTCACGAAATCTGTCAGATCCAAATAAATTTTTATGTATATATCCATACGTCCTGTTTTATTACGATAAGCCAAGCGAGTAAGACCCTTAAGTGACCTTTGAGGTACGACCCCCTACGCGAGGAACGCGTGACAATATTACAAAATGAAAAATTTGGTGAAAATTTATTTGTATGGAAAAAATTGATTATTTCGAAAACTATTAGGTTTTGGAAAAATTTACAAGAGGGCAAAATTGTTCAAAATACTTTTCACCATCGAACGATAGATTTTCCAATAAAATCGGAAAAGCCGCAAGGAAAATAGAACTTTTTATAACCTAAATTTTGAATTTTTTCGTAAACGGTAGGACTTACGAAAAATTTTATAAATATGTAATTTGCAGAGAATATCGTTCTCCATCGAATAGCAATTTACAAATTTTCCTACGACAACTAATTACTGGTGATATTACAAAATGAAAAATTTGGTTAAAATTTATTTGTATGGAAAAAATTGATAATTTCGAAAGCTATTAGGTTTTGGAAAAATTTACAGGAGGGCAAAATTTATCAAAATACTTTTCACCATCGAACGATAGATTTTCCAGTAACATCGGAAAAGCCGCAAGAAAAATAGCACTTTTATTAACCTTAATTTTGAATTTTTTCGTAAACGGTAGAACTTACGAAAAATTTTATGATTATGTAATTTGTAGAGAATATCGTTCTCCATCGAATAGCAATTTAGAAATTTTCCTACAAACTAATTCCTGGTGATATTACAAAATGAAAAATTTGGTGAAAATTTATTTTTATGGAAAAAATTGATTATTTCGAAAACTATTAGGTTTTGGAAAAATTTACAAGAGGGCAAAATTGTTCAAAATACTTTTCACCATCGAACGATAGATTTTACAGTAAAATCGGTGAAGCCGCAAGAAAAATAGCACTTTTAATAACCATAATTTTGAATTTTTTCGTAAACGGTAGGACTTACGAAAAATTTTATAAATATGTAATTTGTAGAGAATATCGTTCTCCATCGAATAGTAATTTACAAATTTTCCTACGACAACTAATTCCTGGTGATATTACAAAATAAAAAATTTGGTTAAAATTTATTTCTATGGAAAAAATTGATTATTTCGAAAACTATTAGGTTTTAAAAAAATTTACAAGAGGGCAAAATTGTTCAAAATACTTTTCACCATCGAACAATAGAATTTCCAATAAAATCGGAAAAGTCGCAAGGAAAATAGAACTTTTTATAACCTAAATTTTGAATTTTTTCGTAAACGGTAGGACTTACGAAAAATTTTATAATTATATAATTTGTAGAGAATATCGTTCTCCATCGAAGAGCAATTTACAAATTTTCCTACGACAAATAATTCCTGGTGATATTACAAAATAAAAAATTTGGTTAAAATTTATTTCTATGGAAAAAATTGATTATTTCGAAAACTATTAGGTTTTAAAAAAATTTACAAGAGGACAAAATTGTTCAAAATACTTTTCACCATCGAAACATAGATTTTCCAATAAAATTGGAAAAGCCGCAAGAAAAATAGAACTTTTAATAACCTTAATTTTGAATTTTTTCGTAAACGGTAGGACTTACGAAAAATTTTATAATTATATAATTTGTAGAGAATATCGTTCTCCATCGAAGAGCAATTTACAAATTTTCCTACGACAACTAATTCCTGGTGATATTACAAAATAAAAAATTTGGTTAAAATTTATTTCTATGGAAAAAATTGATTATTTCGAAAACTATTAGGTTTTAAAAAAATTTACAAGAGGACAAAATTGTTCAAAATACTTTTCACCATCGAAACATAGATTTTCCAATAAAATTGGAAAAGCCGCAAGAAAAATAGAACTTTTAATAACCTTAATTTTGAATTTTTTCGTAAACGGTAGGACTTACGAAAAATTTTATAATTATATAATTTGTAGAGAATATCGTTCTCCATCGAAGAGCAATTTACAAATTTTCCTACGACAACTAATTCCTGGTGATATTACAAAATAAAAAATTTGGTTAAAATTTATTTCTATGGAAAAAATTGATTATTTCGAAAACTATTAGGTTTTAAAAAAATTTACAAGAGGACAAAATTGTTCAAAATACTTTTCACCATCGAAACATAGATTTTCCAATAAAATTGGAAAAGCCGCAAGAAAAATAGAACTTTTAATAACCTTAATTTTGAATTTTTTCGTAAACGGTAGGACTTACGAAAAATTTTATGATAATGTAATTTGTAGAGAATATCGTTCTCCATCGAATAGCAATTTACGAATTTTCCTACGACAACTAATTCCTGGTGATATTACAAAATAAAAAATTTGGTTAAAATTTATTTTTATGGAAAAAATTGATTATTTCGAAAACTATTAGGTTTTAAAAAAATTTACAAGAGGACAAAATTGTTCAAAATACTTTTCACCATCGAAACATAGATTTTCCAATAAAATCGGAAAAGCCGCACGAAAAATAGAACTTTTAATAACCTTAATTTTGAATTTTTTCGTAAACGGTAGGACTTACGAAAAATTTTATAATTATGTAATTTGTAGAGAATATCGTTCTCCATCGAATAGCAATTTACGAATTTTCCTAATTCCTAGTTCCTAACGACAACTAATTCCTGGTGATATTACAAAATGAAAAATTTGGTGAAAATTTATTTGTATGGAAAAAATTGATTAATTCGAAAACTATTAGGTTTTGGAAAAATTTACAAGAGGGCAAAATTGTTCAAAATACTTTTCACCATCGAACGATAGATTTTCCAATAAAATCGGAAAAGCCGCAAGGAAAATAGCACTTTTAATAACCTTAATTTTGAATTTTTTCGTAAACGGTAGGACTTACGAAAAATTTTATAATTATGTAATTTGTAGAGAATATCGTTCTCCATCGAATAGCAATTTACGAATTTCCCTACAACTTATTCCTGGTGATATTACAAAATGAAAAATTTGGTTAAAATTTATTTCTATGGAAAAAATTGATTATTTCGAAAACTATTAGGTTTTAAAAAAATTTACAAGAGGACAAAATTGTTCAAAATACTTTTCACCATCGAACGATAGATTTTCCAGTAAAATCGGTGAAGCCGCAAGGAAAATAGAACTTTTAATAACCTTAATTTTGAATTTTTTCGTAAACGGTAGGACTTACGAAAAATTTTATAATTATATAATTTGTAGAGAATATCGTTCTCCATCGAAGAGCAATTTACAAATTTTCCTACGACAACTAATTCCTGGTGATATTACAAAATAAAAAATTTGGTTAAAATTTATTTCTATGGAAAAAATTGATTATTTCGAAAACTATTAGGTTTTAAAAAAATTTACAAGAGGACAAAATTGTTCAAAATACTTTTCACCATCGAAACATAAATTTTCCAATAAAATCGGAAAAGCCGCAAGAAAAATAGAACTTTTAATAACCTTAATTTTGAATTTTTTCGTAAACGGTAGGACTTACGAAAAATTTTATAATTATATAATTTGTAGAGAATATCGTTCTCCATCGAAGAGCAATTTACAAATTTTCCTACGACAACTTGTTGGAATGAAGAACGAGGCTTAGCAAGAGCTACCTCGATTGTTTGTGTGTATATATATTGAAGTACAATTTGTTTATTGTCAATCATAATTTTCTCCTCATATAATAAAGTTATTATCCCATTTGCTCGTCGTTTACAACAGGTTATGGGCCCAGTAAACGCAACTAAATAGGATAGTAATATCGAATTCGGCGTGGACAATAACTAATAATGGCTGCTGCTGTAAATGTTAACATGTCTCGAGTAGACTGCCTAAACAAAGGGAACTACGACACTTGGAGGATGCAAATGGAGGCAATCCTTATAAAAAATGATGCATGGTCATATGTTAATGGGGCATGCGTAAAGCCAGAAGAGCGTGAAGGAAACCAGAGAGAAATTGAGGACTGGACCAAGGCCGATGCTAAAGCCAGAGCTGATTTAATCTTGGCGATCAACCCGAAAGAGTTGAAACAAATAAAAAATTGCGGTACTTCGCGAGAGGTGTGGATGAAATTAGAATCAATTTACCAGTCTACAGGGCCAGCTCGAAAGGCAACGTTGTTGAAAAAGCTGACCATTCAAAGGATGGATGAAGGCGGTAATTTGCAAGAACACCTATACATTTTTTTTGACGCTGTTGACAAACTCGCCGACATGGATGTTCGTATTCACCCAGACTTACTGTCGATCATGTTACTCTACAGCCTTCCAGCAAACTTCGAGAACTTCAGATGCGCAATAGAATCGAGGGACGAACTCCCTGCACCAGAAGTTTTAAAAATTAAAATTATCGAAGAGAACGAGGCTAGAAAATGCAGTAATAGTGCTAATAACCAAAATGCATTATGGATTAATTCCAAGAAAGATGGTAAATGGAATAATCAAAAGGGTAATAGCCATAATGAACGTTCTACTCATCCGAGAAAAATTAAGTGCTACAAATGTAACCGAATTGGACACAAAGCTAATGAGTGCCTGAAGAAATCCAAAAACCAAACCGATGAAAATGTTGGTTTTTGTAGCTGGATGGGGCAGAATGATGACCCACAAAGCAATAGCTGGTGCATCGACAGCGGAGCGTCATCTCATTTGACAAATGACCTCAAGTATTTCACAGAATACAATGCTTTCGACAGTGCTTAAGACAATCAGAAGAAACTGAACCTTGCTAATGCGGAAAAGGCAGATATTGTTGGAAAGGGAGTTGCTTCGTTTAGAGCAGATGTGTGTGGAAAAATAAAAAATTATACGTTTAAAAACACACTATACATTCCCGACCTCCGCACGAATTTAATATCTGTGAGCAAAATGACAGATAATGGTTTTGAAGTAGTGTTTAAGAAAAACTGTGCCTTAGTGACCGATAAAAAGGGCGATTTAAAGATGAAAGCCAACCGAGTCGGAGACTTATACTTCGTTGAAGAAAGGTGCAACGAAATCAGTTATGTCGGTACGAATTCCAATGAAAATTCACTTCAAACCTGGCATAAGCGATTGGGACATCTGAACTACCAATATTTGATTGAAGCGATCAAAAATAAACAAATCATTGGACCGTCGACACATAAAATCGATGAGATGCGACCTAATCAATGCGACATTTGTTGTCAAAGCAAAATGACACGTAGCCCATTCCCAAAAATTTCGATTAAAAACACTTTGCCGTTAGACATCATACACACCGATGTATGCGGGCCCATGAGAGTGGAATCGATGAAGAAATCCAGATACTACGTGGAGTTCATCGATGACAATACAAGATGGTGTGAAGTTAGATTCGTTAAACACAAAAACGAAGTGTTTGAAGCAACGAAAGAGATTATTTCGCTATTCGAAAATCAGAAAGGAAGACGTATTAAATGCTTGCAGTCTGACAATGGAACCGAATTTGTGAACCACGAATTTGACAAGTTCTTAAAATTGAAAGGAATTACAAGACGATTGACTGTCCCCCATAATCCGGAACAAAATGGTATCGCAGAAAGAAAAAATCGTTCTCTATTAGAAACCGCTCGATGTCTGTTATTAGAATCCGGACTACCTCCTTTCTTCTGGGCTGAAGCCATTAATAGAGCGAATTATTTGCGAAACAGGTGTCCAACAAAATGTTTGAATGGAAAAACTCCATATGAAATGTGGAATGGAAGAAAACCAAAGCTAAATCACCTGAAAATATTCGGATCCAAAGTATTCGTGTTGGACAGAAAACCAAATAAAGGAAAATTCGAATCCAGAAGTAATGAAGGAATCTTTCTTGGTTACGCCAAAGGAACAAAAGGATACAGAGTGTGGCTAACACAAGAAAAAAGGGTCGAAATAACTCGTGATATCAAGACAATGGAGGAGTTGAATAAAACCAGACATGAATTCGAAGAATTTTATCCTGTGATTGACCAATTAGATGAAGAACAAGAAAATCCGCAATCAATCGACGAACTTCAACCAGAAGCGCAACAATTACCAGTACTAATTGTTAATCGTGAAGAAGGTAGTCAGGGGGAGTGTCCAGACATCAGAGGCTTAGAGAATGGACAAGTAAGGCCTCCTATACTGCGTAGAGCTTCTGGAAGACCACGTATAGAAAGAACGGGCGCAGTGGGGCGACCGAGGAAGATCTACAGAACGACAGAAACTGCAGATTTATGCGAAGGCGGAGACGAATTTGGACTCATCGGAGAAATACCGATTAATCAAGCAATTTCAGGACCAGACTCTGGTGAATGGATGAACGTCATGGCAGATGAGATAAAATCAATCCTGAAGAACGACACTTGGGTTCTAGTCGACAGGCCGGAAAATCACCAAGTCATTGGTAGTAGAATGATTTTAAGAAATAAATTCAAAGCTGACGGTACATTTGATAAAAGGAAAGCCAGACTTGTTGCCCAAGGATTCAACCAAATACCGGGAGTACATTTTAACCAGACCTTCGCTCCAGTGGCTAGGATCAGCACCATTCGAACAATAACTTCAATTGCAGCACAATACGACATGCATTTACGGCAACTAGACGTTTCCACAGCCTACCTTCATGGCAATTTGGAGGAAACGATCTATATGGAACCGCCGAAGAAGTATGGTGAGCTACTTGAAATAGCGATGAGCACTGGAAGCGATGAGGTGAAAAAGAAGGCCGAATCAATGCGAAGAGAGCTTCGAGATGGGAATAAGGTCTGTTTGTTGAAGAAATCCCTGTACGGAATAAAACAGGCTGGGAGGAACTGGTACTTCAAACTCGACCAATGTTTGAGGCAATGCGGAGCAACACCATGCCAAAGCGATCAGTGTTTGTACAAAATTAGGGATGAAAACCGACTTGCTTTTATTGTAATATATGTTGACGATATCTTAATAGTATCGAAAAGTCTTAAACTGATTGAAGAAATTAAGATCAAGTTGAAGAAACAACTCGATATTAAAGATTTAGGTAACGTTAAGTGTTGTTTGGGAATTACATTTACTAGATATCCCAACAAAATCACTATGACGCAGAGAGGATACATATTGGAACTCCTGGAACGATACAGTATGTCCGATTGTAAACCCGTGAGTACACCGATGGATCTCGGGACCAAATTGATGAAAGGTACGCACGAATCGAAAGACAAAATCCCGTATCGCCAGTTAATTGGAGCATTGACTTACTTGGCAGTGACCACTCGTCCCGATATTGCCTACTCGGTGAACTATTTGGCGCAATTCAACAATTACTACGAAACTAGTCACTGGTCAGCCGCGAAGCGGATACTCCGGTACCTAAAAGGGAGCTTGGACTACGAACTAGTTTATGAGAAATCATCAAAGGATGAAATGGTACTAGAAGGTTACGTGGATGCTGACTGGGGCAGCAATTGCACAGACCGACGATCATTTACAGGTCACGTTTTCTTGCTGAATGGAGGAGCAATCAGCTGGGAGTCACGAAAGCAGAAAACAGTAGCACTCTCGACGACTGAATCAGAATACATGGGATATTCTGACCTCGCCAAAGAGATAATACATTTAGAAAGATTCTTGGGAGAGCTGGAGATAAGTAACGCCATCGTAAGAGCATACAGCGATAATATCAGCGCCATCAAATTAGCGGAGAATCCAGTTTACCAAGCTAGAAGCAAGCATATCGACATCCGTTACCACTTCATAAGAGAAGCACTGAAGGATGGTAAGTTTAAGTTGTATTACACTCCTTTAGAACAAATGGTTGCAGATGTATTGACAAAACCCCTCTGTAAGCAGAAGCACCGCTCTTGCATCCTGGGACTTCATCTTCTAGAGATAGACGAGAGTTCGCCTCGAGGGGGAGTGTTGGAATGAAGAACGAGGCTTAGCAAGAACTACCTCGATTGTTTGTGTGTATATATATTGAAGTACAATTTGTTTATTGTCAATCATAATTTTCTCCTCATATAATAAAGTTATTATCCCATTTGCTCGTCGTTTACAACACAACTAATTCCTGGTGATATTACAAAATAAAAAATTTGGTTAAAATTTATTTCTATGGAAAAAATTGATTATTTCGAAAACTATTAGGTTTTAAAAAAATTTACAAGAGGACAAAATTGTTCAAAATACTTTTCACTATCGAACGATGGATTTTCCAATAAAATCGGTAAAGCCGCAAGGAAAATAGAACTTTTTATAACCTAAATTTTGAATTTTTTCGTAAACGGTAGGACTTACGAAAAATTTTATAAATATGTAATTTGTAGAGAATATCGTTCTCCATCGAATAGCAATTTACAAATTTTCCTACGACAACTAATTCCTGGTGATATTACAAAATAAAAAATTTGGTTAAAATTTATTTGTATGGAAAAAATTGATTATTTCGAGAACTATTAGATTTTGGAAAAATTTACAGGAGGGCAAAATTTATCAAAATACTTTTCACCATCGAACGATAGAATTTCCAATAAAATCGGAAAAGTCGCAAGGAAAATTGAACTTTTTATAACCTTAATTTTGATTTTTTTCGTAAACGGTAGGACTTACGAAAAATTTTATAATTATATAATTTGTAGAGAATATCGTTCTCCATTGAATAGCAATTTAGAAATTTTTCTACAACTAATTCCTGGTGATATTACAAAACGAAAAATTTGGTGAAAATTTATTTTTATGGAAAAATCGAACAATAGATTATCCAATAAAATCAGAAAAGCCGCAAGGAGAACAGCACTTTTAATAACCTTAATTTTGAATTTGTTCGTAAACGGTGGGACTTACGAAAAATTTTATAATTATGTAATTTGTAGAGAATATCGTTCTCCATCGAATAGCAATTTACAAATTTTCCTACGACAACTAATTCCTGGTGATATTACAAAATAAAAAATTTGGTTAAAATTTATTTCTATGGAAAAAATTGATTATTTCGAAAACTATTAAGTTTTAAAAAAATTTACAAGAGGACAAAATTGTTCAAAATACTTTTCACCATCGAACGATAGAATTTCCAATAAAATCGGAAAAGCCGCAAGAAAAATAGAACTTTTTATAACCTTAATTTTGATTTTTTTCGTAAACGGTAGGACTTACGAAAAATTTTATAATTATATAATTTGTAGAGAATATCGTTCTCCATTGAATAGCAATTTAGAAATTTTTCTACAACTAATTCCTGGTGATATTACAAAACGAAAAATTTGGTGAAAATTTATTTTTATGGAAAAATCGAACAATAGATTATCCAATAAAATCAGAAAAGCCGCAAGGAGAACAGCACTTTTAATAACCTTAATTTTGAATTTGTTCGTAAACGGTGGGACTTACGAAAAATTTTATAATTATGTAATTTGTAGAGAATATCGTTCTCCATCGAATAGCAATTTACAAATTTTCCTACGACAACTAATTCCTGGTGATATTACAAAATAAAAAATTTGGTTAAAATTTATTTCTATGGAAAAAATTGATTATTTCGAAAACTATTAAGTTTTAAAAAAATTTACAAGAGGACAAAATTGTTCAAAATACTTTTCACCATCGAACGATAGAATTTCCAATAAAATCGGAAAAGCCGCAAGAAAAATAGAACTTTTTATAACCTTAATTTTGAATTTTTTTGTAAACGGTAGGACTTACGAAAAATTTTAAAATTATGTAATTTGTAGAGAATATCGTTCTCCATCGAATAGCAATTTACGAATTTCCCTACAACTTATTCCTGGTGATATTACAAAATGAAAAATTTGGTTAAAATTTATTTGTATGGAAAAAATTGATTATTTCGAAAACTATTAGGTTTTGGAAAAAATTACAAGAGGGCAAAATTGTTCAAAATACTTTTCACCATCGAACGATAGAATTTCCAATAAAATTGGAAAAGCCGCAAGAAAAATAGAACTTTTAATAACCTTAATTTTGAATTTTTTCGTAAACGGTAGGACTTACGAAAAATTTTATGATTATGTAATTTGTAGAGAATATCGTTCTCCATCGAATAGCAATTTACGAATTTCCCTACAACTTATTCCTGGTGATATTACAAAATGAAAAATTTGGTTAAAATTTATTTGTATGGAAAAAATTGATTATTTCGAAAACTATTAGGTTTTGGAAAAAATTACAAGAGGGCACAATTGTTCAAAATACTTTTCACCATCGAACGATAGATTTTCCAATAAAATCGGAAAAGCCGCAAGAAAAATAGAACTTTTTATAACCTTAATTTTGAATTTTTTTGTAAACGGTAGGACTTACGAAAAATTTTAAAATTATGTAATTTGTAGAGAATATCGTTCTCCATCGAATAGCAATTTACGAATTTCCCTACAACTTATTCCTGGTGATATTACAAAATGAAAAATTTGGTTAAAATTTATTTGTATGGAAAAAATTGATTATTTCGAAAACTATTAGGTTTTGGAAAAAATTACAAGAGGGCAAAATTGTTCAAAATACTTTTCACCATCGAACGATAGAATTTCCAATAAAATCGGAAAAGTCGCAAGGAAAATAGAACTTTTTATAACCTTAATTTTGAATTTTTTCGTAAACGGTAGGACTTACGAAAAATTTTATGATTATGTAATTTGTAGAGAATATCGTTCTCCATCGAATAGCAATTTACGAATTTCCCTACAACTTATTCCTGGTGATATTACAAAATGAAAAATTTGGTTAAAATTTATTTGTATGGAAAAAATTGATTATTTCGAAAACTATTAGGTTTTGGAAAAAATTACAAGAGGGCACAATTGTTCAAAATACTTTTCACCATCGAACGATAGATTTTCCAATAAAATCGGAAAAGCCGCAAGGAAAATAGCACTTTTAATAACCTTAATTTTGAATTTTTTCGTAAACGGTAGGACTTACGAAAAATTTTATAATTATGTAATTTGTAGAGAATATCGTTCTCCATCGAATAGCAATTTACGAATTTCCCTACAACTTATTCCTGGTGATATTACAAAATGAAAAATTTGGTTAAAATTTATTTCTATGGAAAAAATTGATTATTTCGAAAACTATTAGGTTTTAAAAAAATTTACAAGAGGACAAAATTGTTCAAAATACTTTTCACCATCGAAACATAGATTTTCCAATAAAATCGGAAAAGCCGCAAGAAAAATAGAACTTTTAATAACCTTAATTTTGAATTTTTTCGTAAACGGTAGGACTTACGAAAAATTTTATAATTATATAATTTGTAGAGAATATCGTTCTCCATCGAAGAGCAATTTACAAATTTTCCTACGACAACTAATTCCTGGTGATATTACAAAATAAAAAATTTGGTTAAAATTTATTTCTATGGAAAAAATTGATTATTTCGAAAACTATTAGGTTTTAAAAAAATTTACAGGAGGACAAAATTGTTCAAAATACTTTTCACCATCGAAACATAAATTTTCCAATAAAATCGGAAAAGCCGCAAGAAAAATAGAACTTTTAATAACCTTAATTTTGAATTTTTTCGTAAACGGTAGGACTTACGAAAAATTTTATAATTATATAATTTGTAGAGAATATCGTTCTCCATCGAAGAGCAATTTACAAATTTTCCTACGACAACTTGTTGGAATGAAGAACGAGGCTTAGCAAGAGCTACCTCGATTGTTTGTGTGTATATATATTGAAGTACAATTTGTTTATTGTCAATCATAATTTTCTCCTCATATAATAAAGTTATTATCCCATTTGCTCGTCGTTTACAACAGGTTATGGGCCCAGTAAACGCAACTAAATAGGATAGTAATATCGAATTCGGCGTGGACAATAACTAATAATGGCTGCTGCTGTAAATGTTAACATGTCTCGAGTAGACTGCCTAAACAAAGGGAACTACGACACTTGGAGGATGCAAATGGAGGCAATCCTTATAAAAAATGATGCATGGTCATATGTTAATGGGGCATGCGTAAAGCCAGAAGAGCGTGAAGGAAACCAGAGAGAAATTGAGGCCTGGACCAAGGCCGATGCTAAAGCCAGAGCTGATTTAATCTTGGCGATCAACCCGAAAGAGTTGAAACAAATAAAAAATTGCGGTACTTCGCGAGAGGTGTGGATGAAATTAGAATCAATTTACCAGTCTACAGGGCCAGCTCGAAAGGCAACGTTGTTGAAAAAGCTGACCATTCAAAGGATGGATGAAGGCGGTAATTTGCAAGAACACCTATACAATTTTTTTGACGCTGTTGACAAACTCGCCGACATGGATGTTCGTATTCACCCAGACTTACTGTCGATCATGTTACTCTACAGCCTTCCAGCAAACTTCGAGAACTTCAGATGCGCAATAGAATCGAGGGACGAACTCCCTGCACCAGAAGTTTTAAAAATTAAAATTATCGAAGAGAACGAGGCTAGAAAATGCAGTAATAGTGCTAATAACCAAAATGCATTATGGATTAATTCCAAGAAAGATGGTAAATGGAATAATCAAAAGGGTAATAGCCATAATGAACGTTCTACTCATCCGAGAAAAATTAAGTGCTACAAATGTAACCGAATTGGACACAAAGCTAATGAGTGCCTGAAGAAATCCAAAAACCAAACCGATGAAAATGTTGGTTTTTGTAGCTGGATGGGGCAGAATGATGACCCACAAAGCAATAGCTGGTGCATCGACAGCGGAGCGTCATCTCATTTGACAAATGACCTCAAGTATTTCACAGAATACAATGCTTTCGACAGTGCTTAAGACAATCAGAAGAAACTGAACCTTGCTAATGCGGAAAAGGCAGATATTGTTGGAAAGGGAGTTGCTTCGTTTAGAGCAGATGTGTGTGGAAAAATAAAAAATTATACGTTTAAAAACACACTATACATTCCCGACCTCCGCACGAATTTAATATCTGTGAGCAAAATGACAGATAATGGTTTTGAAGTAGTGTTTAAGAAAAACTGTGCCTTAGTGACCGATAAAAAGGGCGATTTAAAGATGAAAGCCAACCGAGTCGGAGACTTATACTTCGTTGAAGAAAGGTGCAACGAAATCAGTTATGTCGGTACGAATTCCAATGAAAATTCACTTCAAACCTGGCATAAGCGATTGGGACATCTGAACTACCAATATTTGATTGAAGCGATCAAAAATAAACAAATCATTGGACCGTCGACACATAAAATCGATGAGATGCGACCTAATCAATGCGACATTTGTTGTCAAAGCAAAATGACACGTAGCCCATTCCCAAAAATTTCGATTAAAAACACTTTGCCGTTAGACATCATACACACCGATGTATGCGGGCCCATGAGAGTGGAATCGATGAAGAAATCCAGATACTACGTGGAGTTCATCGATGACAATACAAGATGGTGTGAAGTTAGATTCGTTAAACACAAAAACGAAGTGTTTGAAGCAACGAAAGAGATTATTTCGCTATTCGAAAATCAGAAAGGAAGACGTATTAAATGCTTGCAGTCTGACAATGGAACCGAATTTGTGAACCACGAATTTGACAAGTTCTTAAAATTGAAAGGAATTACAAGACGATTGACTGTCCCCCATAATCCGGAACAAAATGGTATCGCAGAAAGAAAAAATCGTTCTCTATTAGAAACCGCTCGATGTCTGTTATTAGAATCCGGACTACCTCCTTTCTTCTGGGCTGAAGCCATTAATACAGCGAATTATTTGCGAAACAGGTGTCCAACAAAATGTTTGAATGGAAAAACTCCATATGAAATGTGGAATGGAAGAAAACCAAAGCTAAATCACCTGAAAATATTCGGATCCAAAGTATTCGTGTTGGACAGAAAACCAAATAAAGGAAAATTCGAATCCAGAAGTAACGAAGGAATCTTTCTTGGTTACGCCAAAGGAACAAAAGGATACAGAGTGTGGCTAACACAAGAAAAAAGGGTCGAAATAACTCGTGATATCAAGACAATGGAGGAGTTGAATAAAACCAGACATGAATTCGAAGAATTTTATCCTGTGATTGACCAATTAGATGAAGAACAAGAAAATCCGCAATCAATCGACGAACTTCAACCAGAAGCGCAACAATTACCAGTACTAATTGTTAATCGTGAAGAAGGTAGTCAGGGGGAGTGTCCAGACATCAGAGGCTTAGAGAATGGACAAGTAAGGCCTCCTATACTGCGTAGAGCTTCTGGAAGACCACGTATAGAAAGAACGGGCGCAGTGGGGCGACCGAGGAAGATCTACAGAACGACAGAAACTGCAGATTTATGCGAAGGCGGAGACGAATTTGGACTCATCGGAGAAATACCGATTAATCAAGCAATTTCAGGACCAGACTCTGGTGAATGGATGAACGTCATGGCAGATGAGATAAAATCAATCCTGAAGAACGACACTTGGGTTCTAGTCGACAGGCCGGAAAATCACCAAGTCATTGGTAGTAGAATGATTTTAAGAAATAAATTCAAAGCTGACGGTACATTTGATAAAAGGAAAGCCAGACTTGTTGCCCAAGGATTCAACCAAATACCGGGAGTACATTTTAACCAGACCTTCGCTCCAGTGGCTAGGATCAGCACCATTCGAACAATAACTTCAATTGCAGCACAATACGACATGCATTTACGGCAACTAGACGTTTCCACAGCCTACCTTCATGGCAATTTGGAGGAAACGATCTATATGGAACCGCCGAAGAAGTATGGTGAGCTACTTGAAATAGCGATGAGCACTGGAAGCGATGAGGTGAAAAAGAAGGCCGAATCAATGCGAAGAGAGCTTCGAGATGGGAATAAGGTCTGTTTGTTGAAGAAATCCCTGTACGGATTAAAACAGGCTGGGAGGAACTGGTACTTCAAACTCGACCAATGTTTGAGGCAATGCGGAGCAACACCATGCCAAAGCGATCAGTGTTTGTACAAAATTAGGGATGAAAACCGACTTGCTTTTATTGTAATATATGTTGACGATATCTTAATAGTATCGAAAAGTCTTAAACTGATTGAAGAAATTAAGATCAAGTTGAAGAAACAACTCGATATTAAAGATTTAGGTAACGTTAAGTGTTGTTTGGGAATTACATTTACTAGATATCCCAACAAAATCACTATGACGCAGAGAGGATACATATTGGAACTCCTGGAACGATACAGTATGTCCGATTGTAAACCCGTGAGTACACCGATGGATCTCGGGACCAAATTGGTGAAAGGTACGCACGAATCGGAAGACAAAATCCCGTATCGCCAGTTAATTGGAGCATTGACTTACTTGGCAGTGACCACTCGTCCCGATATTGCCTACTCGGTGAACTATTTGGCGCAATTCAACAATTACTACGAAACTAGTCACTGGTCAGCCGCGAAGCGGATACTCCGGTACCTAAAAGGGAGCTTGGACTATGAACTAGTTTATGAGAAATCATCAAAGGATGAAATGGTACTAGAAGGTTACGTGGATGCTGACTGGGGCAGCAATTGCACAGACCGACGATCATTTACAGGTCACGTTGTCTTGCTGAATGGAGGAGCAATCAGCTGGGAGTCACGAAAGCAGAAAACAGTAGCACTCTCCACGACTGAATCAGAATACATGGGATATTCTGACCTCGCCAAAGAGATAATACATTTAGAAAGATTCTTGGGAGAGCTGGAGATAAGTAACGCCATCGTAAGAGCATACAGCGATAATATCAGCGCCATCAAATTAGCGGAGAATCCAGTTTACCAAGCTAGAAGCAAGCATATCGACATCCGTTACCACTTCATAAGAGAAGCACTGAAGGATGGTAAGTTTAAGTTGTATTACACTCCTTCAGAACAAATGGTTGCAGATGTATTGACAAAACCCCTCTGTAAGCAGAAGCACCGCTCTTGCCTCCTGGGACTTCATCTCGGTAAAACGGTAAACGGTAGGACTTACGAAAAATTTTATAATTATATAATTTGTAGAGAATATCGTTCTCCATTGAATAGCAATTTAGAAATTTTCCTACAACTAATTCCTGGTGATATTACAAAACGAAAAATTTGGTGAAAATTTATTTTTATGGAAAAAATTGATTATTTCGAAAACTATTAGGTTTTAAAAAAAATTACAAGAGGACAAAATTGTTCAAAATACTTTTCACCATCGAAACATAGATTTTCCATTAAAATCGGAAAAGCCGCAAGAAAAATAGAACTTTTTATAACCTTAATTTTGAATTTTTTTGTAAACGGTAGGACTTACGAAAAATTTTATAATTATGTAATTTGTAGAGAATATCGTTCTCCATCGAATAGCAATTTACGAATTTCCCTACAACTTATTCCTGGTGATATTACAAAATGAAAAATTTGGTTAAAATTTATTTGTATGGAAAAAATTGATTATTTCGAAAACTATTAGGTTTTGGAAAAAATTACAAGAGGGCAAAATTGTTCAAAATACTTTTCACCATCGAACGATAGAATTTCCAATAAAATCGGTAAAGCCGCAAGGAAAATAGAACTTTTTATAACCTTAATTTTGAATTTTTTCGTAAACGGTAGGACTTACGAAAAATTTTATGATTATGTAATTTGTAGAGAATATCGTTCTCCATCGAATAGCAATTTAGAAATTTTCCTACAAACTAATTCCTGGTGATATTACAAAATAAAAAATTTGGTGAAAATTTATTTTTATGGAAAAAATTGATTATTTCGAAAACTATTAGGTTTTGGAAAAATTTACAAGAGGGAAAAATTGTTCAAAATACTTTTCACCATCGAACGATAGATTTTACAGTAAAATCGGTGAAGCCGCAAGGAAAATAGCACTTTTAATAACCTTAATTTTGAATTTTTTCGTAAACGGTAGGACTTACGAAAAATTTTATGATAATGTAATTTGTAGAGAATATCGTTCTCCATCGAATAGCAATTTACGAATTTTCCTACGACAACTAATTCCTGGTGATATTACAAAATGAAAAATTTGGTGAAAATTTATTTGTATGAAAAAAATTAATTATTTCGAAAACTATTAGGTTTTGAAAAAATTTACAAGAGGGCAAAATTGTTCAAAATACTTTTCACCATCGAACGATAGATTTTCCAGTAAAATCGGTAAAGCCGCAAGGAAAATAGAACTTTTTATAACCTTAATTTTGAATTTTTTCGTAAACGGTAGGACTTACGAAAAATTTTATGATTATGTAATTTGTAGAGAATATCGTTCTCCATCGAATAGCAATTTACAAATTTTCCTACAACTAATTCCTGGTGATATTACAAAATAAAAAATTTGGTTAAAATGTATTTCTATGGAAAAAATTGATTATTTCGAAAACTATTAGGTTTTAAAAAAATTTACAAGAGGACAAAATTGTTCAAAATACTTTTCACTATCGAACGATGGATTTTCCAATAAAATCGGTAAAGCCGCAAGGAAAATAGAACTTTTTATAACCTAAATTTTGAATTTTTTCGTAAACGGTAGGACTTACGAAAAATTTTATGATTATGTAATTTGTAGAGAATATCGTTCTCCATCGAATAGCAATTTACAAATTTTCCTACAACTAATTCCTGGTGATATTACAAAATAAAAAATTTGGTTAAAATGTATTTCTATGGAAAAAATTGATTATTTCGAAAACTATTAGGTTTTAAAAAAATTTACAAGAGGACAAAATTGTTCAAAATACTTTTCACTATCGAACGATGGATTTTCCAATAAAATCGGTAAAGCCGCAAGGAAAATAGAACTTTTTATAACCTAAATTTTGAATTTTTTCGTAAACGGTAGGACTTACGAAAAATTTTATAAATATGTAATTTGTAGAGAATATCGTTCTCCATCGAATAGCAATTTACAAATTTTCCTACGACAACTAATTCCTGGTGATATTACAAAATAAAAAATTTGGTTAAAATTTATTTGTATGGAAAAAATTGATTATTTCGAGAACTATTAGATTTTGGAAAAATTTACAAGAGGGCAAAATTTATCAAAATACTTTTCACCATCGAACGATAGTTTCCAATAAAATCGGAAAAGTCGCAAGGAAAATAGAACTTTTTATAACCTAAATTTTGAATTTTTTCGTAAACGGTAGGACTTACGAAAAATTTTATAAATATGTAATTTGTAGAGAATATCGTTCTCCATCGAATAGCAATTTACAAATTTTCCTACGACAACTAATTCCTGGTGATATTACAAAATAAAAAATTTGGTTAAAATTTATTTGTATGGAAAAAATTGATTATTTCGAGAACTATTAGATTTTGGAAAAATTTACAAGAGGGCAAAATTTATCAAAATACTTTTCACCATCGAACGATAGTTTCCAATAAAATCGGAAAAGTCGCAAGGAAAATAGAACTTTTTATAACCTTAATTTTGAATTTTTTTGTAAACGGTAGGACTTACGAAAAATTTTATAATTATGTAATTTGTAGAGAATATCGTTCTCCATCGAATAGCAATTTACGAATTTCCCTACAACTTATTCCTGGTGATATTACAAAATGAAAAATTTGGTTAAAATTTATTTGTATGGAAAAAATTGATTATTTCGAAAACTATTAGGTTTTGGAAAAAATTACAAGAGGGCAAAATTGTTCAAAATACTTTTCACCATCGAACGATAGAATTTCCAATAAAATCGGAAAAGTCGCAAGGAAAATAGAACTTTTTATAACCTTAATTTTGAATTTTTTCGTAAACGGTAGGACTTACGAAAAATTTTATGATTATGTAATTTGTAGAGAATATCGTTCTCCATCGAATAGCAATTTAGAAATTTTCCTACAAACTAATTCCTGGTGATATTACAAAATAAAAAATTTGGTGAAAATTTATTTTTATGGAAAAAATTGATTATTTCGAAAACTATTAGGTTTTGGAAAAATTTACAAGAGGGAAAAATTGTTCAAAATACTTTTCACCATCGAACGATAGATTTTCCAGTAAAATCGGTAAAGCCGCAAGGAAAATAGAACTTTTTATAACCTTAATTTTGAATTTTTTCGTAAACGGTAGGACTTACGAAAAATTTTATGATTATGTAATTTGTAGAGAATATCGTTCTCCATCGAATAGCAATTTACGAATTTTCCTACGACAACTAATTCCTGGTGATATTACAAAATGAAAAATTTGGTGAAAATTTATTTGTATGGAAAAAATTGATTATTTCGAAAACTATTAGGTTTTGGAAAAAATTACAAGAGGGCAAAATTGTTCAAAATACTTTTCACCATCGAACGATAGATTTTCCAGTAAAATCGGTGAAGCCGCAAGGAAAATAGCACTTTTAATAACCTTAATTTTGAATTTTTTCGTAAACGGTAGGACTTACGAAAAATTTTATAAATATGTAATTTGTAGAGAATATCGTTCTCCATCGAATAGTAATTTACAAATTTTCCTACGACAACTAATTACTGGTGATATTACAAAATGAAAAATTTTGGTGAAAATTTATTTGTATGGAAAAAATTGATTATTTCGAAAACTATTAGGTTTTGGAAAAAATTACAAGAGGGCAAAATTGTTCAAAATACTTTTCACCATCGAACGATAGATTTTCCAGTAAAATCGGTGAAGCCGCAAGGAAAATAGCACTTTTAATAACCTTAATTTTGAATTTTTTCGTAAACGGTAGGACTTACGAAAAATTTTATAATTATGTAATTTGTAGAGAATATCGTTCTCCATCGAATAGCAATTTAGAAATTTTCCTACAAACTAATTCCTGGTGATATTACAAAATGAAAAATTTGGTGAAAATTTATTTTTATGGAAAAAATTGATTATTTCGAAAACTATTAGGTTTTGGAAAAATTTACAAGAGGGCAAAATTGTTCAAAATACTTTTCACCATCGAACGATAGATTTTACAGTAAAATCGGTGAAGCCGCAAGGAAAATAGCACTTTTAATAACCTTAATTTTGAATTTTTTCGTAAACGGTAGGACTTACGAAAAATTTTATAAATATGTAATTTGTAGAGAAGATCGTTCTCCATCGAATAGTAATTTACAAATTTTCCTACGACAACTAATTACTGGTGATATTACAAAATGAAAAATTTTGGTGAAAATTTATTTGTATGGAAAAAATTGATAATTTCGAAAGCTATTAGGTTTTGGGAAAAAATTACAGGAGGGCAAAATTTATCAAAATACTTTTCACCATCGAACGATAGAATTTCCAATAAAATCGGAAAAGTCGCAAGGAAAATAGAACTTTTTATAACCTAAATTTTGAATTTTTTCGTAAACGGTAGGACTTACGAAAAATTTTATGATTATGTAATTTGTAGAGAATATCGTTCTCCATCGAATAGCAATTTAGAAATTTTCCTACAAACTAATTCCTGGTGATATTACAAAATAAAAAATTTGGTTAAAATGTATTTCTATGGAAAAAATTGATTATTTCGAAAACTATTAGGTTTTAAAAAAATTTACAAGAGGACAAAATTGTTCAAAATACTTTTCACTATCGAACGATGGATTTTCCAATAAAATCGGTAAAGCCGCAAGGAAAATAGAACTTTTTATAACCTAAATTTTGAATTTTTTCGTAAACGGTAGGACTTACGAAAAATTTTATAAATATGTAATTTGTAGAGAATATCGTTCTCCATCGAATAGCAATTTACAAATTTTCCTACGACAACTAATTCCTGGTGATATTACAAAATAAAAAATTTGGTTAAAATTTATTTGTATGGAAAAAATTGATTATTTCGAGAACTATTAGATTTTGGAAAAATTTACAAGAGGGCAAAATTTATCAAAATACTTTTCACCATCGAACGATAGTTTCCAATAAAATCGGAAAAGTCGCAAGGAAAATAGAACTTTTTATAACCTTAATTTTGAATTTTTTTGTAAACGGTAGGACTTACGAAAAATTTTATAATTATGTAATTTGTAGAGAATATCGTTCTCCATCGAATAGCAATTTACGAATTTCCCTACAACTTATTCCTGGTGATATTACAAAATGAAAAATTTGGTTAAAATTTATTTGTATGGAAAAAATTGATTATTTCGAAAACTATTAGGTTTTGGAAAAAATTACAAGAGGGCAAAATTGTTCAAAATACTTTTCACCATCGAACGATAGAATTTCCAATAAAATCGGAAAAGTCGCAAGGAAAATAGAACTTTTTATAACCTAAATTTTGAATTTTTTCGTAAACGGTAGGACTTACGAAAAATTTTATAATTATGTAATTTGTAGAGAATATCGTTCTCCATCGAATAGCAATTTAGAAATTTTCCTACAAACTAATTCCTGGTGATATTACAAAATGAAAAATTTGGTGAAAATTTATTTTTATGGAAAAAATTGATTATTTCGAAAACTATTAGGTTTTGGAAAAATTTACAAGAGGGCAAAATTGTTCAAAATACTTTTCACCATCGAACGATAGATTTTACAGTAAAATCGGTGAAGCCGCAAGGAAAATAGCACTTTTAATAACCTTAATTTTGAATTTTTTCGTAAACGGTAGGACTTACGAAAATTTTTATAAATATGTAATTTGTAGAGAATATCGTTCTCCATCGAATAGTAATTTACAAATTTTCCTACGACAACTAATTCCTGGTGATATTACAAAATAAAAAATTTGGTTAAAATTTATTTGTATGGAAAAAATTGATTATTTCGAGAACTATTAGATTTTGGAAAAATTTACAAGAGGGCAAAATTTATCAAAATACTTTTCACCATCGAACGATAGAGTTTCCAATAAAATCGGAAAAGTCGCAAGGAAAATAGAACTTTTTATAACCTTAATTTTGAATTTTTTTGTAAACGGTAGGACTTACGAAAAATTTTATAATTATGTAATTTGTAGAGAATATCGTTCTCCATCGAATAGCAATTTACGAATTTCCCTACAACTTATTCCTGGTGATATTACAAAATGAAAAATTTGGTTAAAATTTATTTGTATGGAAAAAATTGATTATTTCGAAAACTATTAGGTTTTGGAAAAAATTACAAGAGGGCAAAATTGTTCAAAATACTTTTCACCATCGAACGATAGAGTTTCCAATAAAATCGGAAAAGTCGCAAGGAAAATAGAACTTTTTATAACCTTAATTTTGAATTTTTTCGTAAACGGTAGGACTTACGAAAAATTTTATAATTATATAATTTGTAGAGAATATCGTTCTCCATCGAAGAGCAATTTACAAATTTTCCTACGACAACTAATTCCTGGTGATATTACAAAATAAAAAATTTGGTTAAAATTTATTTCTATGGAAAAAATTGATTATTTCGAAAACTATTAGGTTTTAAAAAAAATTACAAGAGGACAAAATTGTTCAAAATACTTTTCACCATCGAAACATAGATTTTCCAATAAAATCGGAAAAGCCGCAAGAAAAATAGAACTTTTTATAACCTAAATTTTGAATTTTTTCGTAAACGGTAGGACTTACGAAAAATTTTATAAATATGTAATTTGTAGAGAATATCGTTCTCCATCGAATAGCAATTTACAAATTTTCCTACGACAACTAATTCCTGGTGATATTACAAAATGAAAAATTTGGCTAAAATTTATTTCTATGGAAAAAATTGATTATTTCGAAAACTATTAGGTTTTAAAAAAATTTACAAGAGGGCAAAATTTATCAAAATACTTTTCACCATCGAACGATAGTTTCCAATAAAATCGGAAAAGTCGCAAGGAAAATAGAACTTGTTATAACCTTAATTTTGAATTTTTTTGTAAACGGTAGGACTTACGAAAAATTTTATAATTATGTAATTTGTAGAGAATATCGTTCTCCATCGAATAGCAATTTAGAAATTTTCCTACAAACTAATTCCTGGTGATATTACAAAATAAAAAATTTGGTGAAAATTTATTTTTATGGAAAAAATTGATTATTTCGAAAACTATTAGGTTTTGGAAAAATTTACAAGAGGGAAAAATTGTTCAAAATACTTTTCACCATCGAACGATAGAGTTTCCAATAAAATCGGTGAAGCCGCAAGGAAAATAGCACTTTTAATAACCTTAATTTTGAATTTTTTCGTAAACGGTAGGACTTATGTAATTTGTAGAGAATATCGTTCTTCATCGAATAGCAATTTACGAATTTCCCTACAACTAATTCCTGGTGATATTACAAAATAAAAAATTTGGTTAAAATGTATTTCTATGGAAAAAATTGATTATTTCGAAAACTATTAGGTTTTAAAAAAATTTACAAGAGGACAAAATTGTTCAAAATACTTTTCACTATCGAACGATGGATTTTCCAATAAAATCGGTAAAGCCGCAAGGAAAATAGAACTTTTTATAACCTAAATTTTGAATTTTTTCGTAAATGGTAGGACTTACGAAAAATTTTATAAATATGTAATTTGTAGAGAATATCGTTCTCCATCGAATAGCAATTTACAAATTTTCCTACGACAACTAATTCCTGGTGATATTACAAAATAAAAAATTTGGTTAAAATTTATTTGTATGGAAAAAATTGATTATTTCGAGAACTATTAGATTTTGGAAAAATTTACAAGAGGGCAAAATTTATCAAAATACTTTTCACCATCGAACGATAGTTTCCAATAAAATCGGAAAAGTCGCAAGGAAAATAGAACTTGTTATAACCTTAATTTTGAATTTTTTTGTAAACGGTAGGACTTACGAAAAATTTTATAATTATGTAATTTGTAGAGAATATCGTTCTCCATCGAATAGCAATTTAGAAATTTTCCTACAAACTAATTCCTGGTGATATTACAAAATAAAAAATTTGGTGAAAATTTATTTTTATGGAAAAAATTGATTATTTCGAAAACTATTAGGTTTTGGAAAAATTTACAAGAGGGAAAAATTGTTCAAAATACTTTTCACCATCGAACGATAGATTTTACAGTAAAATCGGTGAAGCCGCAAGGAAAATAGCACTTTTAATAACCTTAATTTTGAATTTTTTCGTAAACGGTAGGACTTACGAAAAATTTTATGATAATGTAATTTGTAGAGAATATCGTTCTCCATCGAATAGCAATTTACGAATTTTCCTACGACAACTAATTCCTGGTGATATTACAAAATGAAAAATTTGGTGAAAATTTATTTGTATGAAAAAAATTAATTATTTCGAAAACTATTAGGTTTTGAAAAAATTTACAAGAGGGCAAAATTGTTCAAAATACTTTTCACCATCGAACGATAGATTTTCCAGTAAAATCGGTAAAGTCGCAAGGAAAATAGAACTTTTTATAACCTTAATTTTGAATTTTTTTGTAAACGGTAGGACTTACGAAAAATTTTATGATTATGTAATTTGTAGAGAATATCGTTCTCCATCGAATAGCAATTTACGAATTTTCCTACGACAACTAATTCCTGGTGATATTACAAAATGAAAAATTTGGTGAAAATTTATTTGTATGGAAAAAATTGATTATTTCGAAAACTATTAGGTTTTAAAAAAAATTACAAGAGGGCAAAATTGTTCAAAATACTTTTCACCATCGAACGATAGATTTTCCAATAAAATCGGAAAAGTCGCAAGGAAAATAGAACTTTTTATAACCTTAATTTTGAATTTTTTCGTAAACGGTAGGACTTACGAAAAATTTTATAATTATATAATTTGTAGAGAATATCGTTCTCCATCGAAGAGCAATTTACAAATTTTCCTACGACAACTAATTCCTGGTGATATTACAAAATAAAAAATTTGGTTAAAATTTATTTCTATGGAAAAAATTGATTATTTCGAAAACTATTAGGTTTTAAAAAAAATTACAAGAGGACAAAATTGTTCAAAATACTTTTCACCATCGAAACATAGATTTTCCAATAAAATCGGAAAAGCCGCAAGAAAAATAGAACTTTTTATAACCTAAATTTTGAATTTTTTCGTAAACGGTAGGACTTACGAAAAATTTTATAAATATGTAATTTGTAGAGAATATCGTTCTCCATCGAATAGCAATTTACAAATTTTCCTACGACAACTAATTCCTGGTGATATTACAAAATGAAAAATTTGGCTAAAATTTATTTCTATGGAAAAAATTGATTATTTCGAAAACTATTAGGTTTTAAAAAAATTTACAAGAGGGCAAAATTTATCAAAATACTTTTCACCATCGAACGATAGTTTCCAATAAAATCGGAAAAGTCGCAAGGAAAATAGAACTTGTTATAACCTTAATTTTGAATTTTTTTGTAAACGGTAGGACTTACGAAAAATTTTATAATTATGTAATTTGTAGAGAATATCGTTCTCCATCGAATAGCAATTTAGAAATTTTCCTACAAACTAATTCCTGGTGATATTACAAAATAAAAAATTTGGTGAAAATTTATTTTTATGGAAAAAATTGATTATTTCGAAAACTATTAGGTTTTGGAAAAATTTACAAGAGGGAAAAATTGTTCAAAATACTTTTCACCATCGAACGATAGAGTTTCCAATAAAATCGGTGAAGCCGCAAGGAAAATAGCACTTTTAATAACCTTAATTTTGAATTTTTTCGTAAACGGTAGGACTTACGAAAAATTTTATGATAATGTAATTTGTAGAGAATATCGTTCTCCATCGAATAGCAATTTACGAATTTTCCTACGACAACTAATTCCTGGTGATATTACAAAATGAAAAATTTGGTGAAAATTTATTTGTATGGAAAAAATTAATTATTTCGAAAACTATTAGGTTTTGAAAAAATTTACAAGAGGGCAAAATTTATCAAAATACTTTTCACCATCGAACGATAGAGTTTCCAATAAAATCGGAAAAGTCGCAAGGAAAATAGAACTTTTTATAACCTTAATTTTGAATTTTTTTGTAAACGGTAGGACTTACGAAAAATTTTATAATTATGTAATTTGTAGAGAATATCGTTCTCCATCGAATAGCAATTTACGAATTTCCCTACAACTTATTCCTGGTGATATTACAAAATGAAAAATTTGGTGAAAATTTATTTGTATGAAAAAAATTAATTATTTCGAAAACTATTAGGTTTTGAAAAAATTTACAAGAGGGCAAAATTGTTCAAAATACTTTTCACCATCGAACGATAGATTTTCCAGTAAAATCGGTAAAGCCGCAAGGAAAATAGAACTTTTTATAACCTTAATTTTGAATTTTTTCGTAAACGGTAGGACTTACGAAAAATTTTATGATTATGTAATTTGTAGAGAATATCGTTCTCCATCGAATAGCAATTTACAAATTTTCCTACGACAACTAATTCCTGGTGATATTACAAAATGAAAAATTTGGTTAAAATTTATTTCTATGGAAAAATTGATTATTTCGAAAACTATTAGGTTTTGAAAAAATTTACAAGAGGGCAAAATTGTTCAAAATACTTTTCACCATCGAACGATAGATTTTCCAGTAACATCGGAAAAGCCGCAAGGAAAATAGCACTTTTAATAACCTTAATTTTGATTTTTTTTGTAAACGGTAGGACTTACGAAAAATTTTATGATTATGTAATTTGTAGAGAATATCGTTCTTCATCGAATAGCAATTTACGAATTTCCCTACAACTAATTCCTGGTGATATTACAAAATAAAAAATTTGGTTAAAATGTATTTCTATGGAAAAAATTGATTATTTCGAAAACTATTAGGTTTTAAAAAAATTTACAAGAGGACAAAATTGTTCAAAATACTTTTCACTATCGAACGATGGATTTTCCAATAAAATCGGTAAAGCCGCAAGGAAAATAGAACTTTTTATAACCTAAATTTTGAATTTTTTCGTAAATGGTAGGACTTACGAAAAATTTTATAAATATGTAATTTGTAGAGAATATCGTTCTCCATCGAATAGCAATTTACAAATTTTCCTACGACAACTAATTCCTGGTGATATTACAAAATAAAAAATTTGGTTAAAATTTATTTGTATGGAAAAAATTGATTATTTCGAGAACTATTAGATTTTGGAAAAATTTACAAGAGGGCAAAATTTATCAAAATACTTTTCACCATCGAACGATAGTTTCCAATAAAATCGGAAAAGTCGCAAGGAAAATAGAACTTGTTATAACCTTAATTTTGAATTTTTTTGTAAACGGTAGGACTTACGAAAAATTTTATAATTATGTAATTTGTAGAGAATATCGTTCTCCATCGAATAGCAATTTAGAAATTTTCCTACAAACTAATTCCTGGTGATATTACAAAATAAAAAATTTGGTGAAAATTTATTTTTATGGAAAAAATTGATTATTTCGAAAACTATTAGGTTTTGGAAAAATTTACAAGAGGGAAAAATTGTTCAAAATACTTTTCACCATCGAACGATAGATTTTACAGTAAAATCGGTGAAGCCGCAAGGAAAATAGCACTTTTAATAACCTTAATTTTGAATTTTTTCGTAAACGGTAGGACTTACGAAAAATTTTATGATAATGTAATTTGTAGAGAATATCGTTCTCCATCGAATAGCAATTTACGAATTTTCCTACGACAACTAATTCCTGGTGATATTACAAAATGAAAAATTTGGTGAAAATTTATTTGTATGAAAAAAATTAATTATTTCGAAAACTATTAGGTTTTGAAAAAATTTACAAGAGGGCAAAATTGTTCAAAATACTTTTCACCATCGAACGATAGATTTTCCAGTAAAATCGGTAAAGCCGCAAGGAAAATAGAACTTTTTATAACCTTAATTTTGAATTTTTTCGTAAACGGTAGGACTTACGAAAAATTTTATGATTATGTAATTTGTAGAGAATATCGTTCTCCATCGAATAGCAATTTACGAATTTTCCTACGACAACTAATTCCTGGTGATATTACAAAATGAAAAATTTGGTGAAAATTTATTTGTATGGAAAAAATTGATTATTTCGAAAACTATTAGGTTTTGGAAAAAATTACAAGAGGGCAAAATTGTTCAAAATACTTTTCACCATCGAACGATAGATTTTCCAGTAAAATCGGTGAAGCCGCAAGGAAAATAGCACTTTTAATAACCTTAATTTTGAATTTTTTCGTAAACGGTAGGACTTACGAAAAATTTTATAATTATGTAATTTGTAGAGAATATCGTTCTCCATTGAATAGCAATTTAGAAATTTTCCTACAACTAATTCCTGGTGATATTACAAAACGAAAAATTTGGTGAAAATTTATTTTTATGGAAAAAATTGATTATTTCGAAAACTATTAGGTTTTGGAAAAAATTACAAGAGGGCAAAATTGTTCAAAATACTTTTCACCATCAAACGATAGATTTTCCAGTAAAATCGGTGAAGCCGCAAGGAAAATAGCACTTTTAATAACCTTAATTTTGAATTTTTTCGTAAACGGTAGGACTTACGAAAAATTTTATAATTATATAATTTGTAGAGAATATCGTTCTCCATCGAATAGCAATTTACAAATTTTCCTACGACAACTAATTCCTGGTGATATTACAAAATGAAAAATTTGGTTAAAATTTATTTCTATGGAAAAATTGATTATTTCGAAAACTATTAGGTTTTGAAAAAATTTACAAGAGGGCAAAATTGTTCAAAATACTTTTCACCATCGAACGATAGATTTTCCAGTAACATCGGAAAAGCCGCAAGGAAAATAGCACTTTTAATAACCTTAATTTTGATTTTTTTTGTAAACGGTAGGACTTACGAAAAATTTTATGATTATGTAATTTGTAGAGAATATCGTTCTTCATCGAATAGCAATTTACGAATTTCCCTACAACTAATTCCTGGTGATATTACAAAATAAAAAATTTGGTTAAAATGTATTTCTATGGAAAAAATTGATTATTTCGAAAACTATTAGGTTTTAAAAAAATTTACAAGAGGACAAAATTGTTCAAAATACTTTTCACTATCGAACGATGGATTTTCCAATAAAATCGGTAAAGCCGCAAGGAAAATAGAACTTTTTATAACCTAAATTTTGAATTTTTTCGTAAATGGTAGGACTTACGAAAAATTTTATAAATATGTAATTTGATGAGAATATCGTTCTCCATCGAATAGCAATTTACAAATTTTCCTACGACAACTAATTCCTGGTGATATTACAAAATAAAAAATTTGGTTAAAATTTATTTGTATGGAAAAAATTGATTATTTCGAGAACTATTAGATTTTGGAAAAATTTACAAGAGGGCAAAATTTATCAAAATACTTTTCACCATCGAACGATAGTTTCCAATAAAATCGGAAAAGTCGCAAGGAAAATAGAACTTTTTATAACCTTAATTTTGAATTTTTTTGTAAACGGTAGGACTTACGAAAAATTTTATAATTATGTAATTTGTAGAGAATATCGTTTCTCCATCGAATAGCAATTTAGAAATTTTCCTACAAACTAATTCCTGGTGATATTACAAAATAAAAAATTTGGTGAAAATTTATTTTTATGGAAAAAATTGATTATTTCGAAAACTATTAGGTTTTGGAAAAATTTACAAGAGGGAAAAATTGTTCAAAATACTTTTCACCATCGAACGATAGATTTTACAGTAAAATCGGTGAAGCCGCAAGGAAAATAGCACTTTTAATAACCTTAATTTTGAATTTTTTCGTAAACGGTAGGACTTACGAAAAATTTTTTAAATATGTAATTTGTAGAGAATATCGTTCTCCATCGAATAGCAATTTAGAAATTTTCCTACAAACTAATTCCTGGTGATATTACAAAATAAAAAATTTGGTGAAAATTTATTTTTATGGAAAAAATTGATTATTTCGAAAACTATTAGGTTTTGGAAAAATTTACAAGAGGGAAAAATTGTTCAAAATACTTTTCACCATCGAACGATAGATTTTACAGTAAAATCGGTGAAGCCGCAAGGAAAATAGCACTTTTAATAACCTTAATTTTGAATTTTTTCGTAAACGGTAGGACTTACGAAAAATTTTATAATTATGTAATTTGTAGAGAATATCGTTCTCCATCGAATAGCAATTTAGAAATTTTCCTACAAACTAATTCCTGGTGATATTACAAAATAAAAAATTTGGTGAAAATTTATTTTTATGGAAAAAATTGATTATTTCGAAAACTATTAGGTTTTGGAAAAATTTACAAGAGGGAAAAATTGTTCAAAATACTTTTCACCATCGAACGATAGATTTTACAGTAAAATCGGTGAAGCCGCAAGGAAAATAGCACTTTTAATAACCTTAATTTTGAATTTTTTCGTAAACGGTAGGACTTACGAAAAATTTTATAATTATGTAATTTGTAGAGAATATCGTTCTCCATCGAATAGCAATTTAGAAATTTTCCTACAAACTAATTCCTGGTGATATTACAAAATAAAAAATTTGGTTAAAATTTATTTGTATGGAAAAAATTGATTATTTCGAGAACTATTAGATTTTGGAAAAATTTACAAGAGGGCAAAATTTATCAAAATACTTTTCACCATCGAACGATAGTTTCCAATAAAATCGGAAAAGTCGCAAGGAAAATAGAACTTTTTATAACCTTAATTTTGAATTTTTTTGTAAACGGTAGGACTTACGAAAAAATTTATAATTATGTAATTTGTAGAGAATATCGTTCTCCATCGAATAGCAATTTAGAAATTTTCCTACAAACTAATTCCTGGTGATATTACAAAATAAAAAATTTGGTGAAAATTTATTTTTATGGAAAAAATTGATTATTTCGAAAACTATTAGGTTTTGGAAAAATTTACAAGAGGGAAAAATTGTTCAAAATACTTTTCACCATCGAACGATAGATTTTACAGTAAAATCGGTGAAGCCGCAAGGAAAATAGCACTTTTAATAACCTTAATTTTGAATTTTTTCGTAAACGGTAGGACTTACGAAAAATTTTTTAAATATGTAATTTGTAGAGAATATCGTTCTCCATCGAATAGTAATTTACAAATTTTCCTACGACAACTAATTACTGGTGATATTACAAAATGAAAAAATTTGGTTAAAATTTATTTGTATGGAAAAAATTGATTATTTCGAGAACTATTAGATTTTGGAAAAATTTACAAGAGGGCAAAATTTATCAAAATACTTTTCACCATCGAACGATAGTTTCCAATAAAATCGGAAAAGTCGCAAGGAAAATAGAACTTTTTATAACCTTAATTTTGAATTTTTTTGTAAACGGTAGGACTTACGAAAAATTTTATGATAATGTAATTTGTAGAGAATATCGTTCTTCATCGAATAGCAATTTACGAATTTTCCTACGACAACTAATTCCTGGTGATATTACAAAATGAAAAATTTGGTGAAAATTTATTTGTATGAAAAAAATTAATTATTTCGAAAACTATTAGATTTTGGAAAAATTTACAAGAGGGCAAAATTTATCAAAATACTTTTCACCATCGAACGATAGAGTTTCCAATAAAATCGGAAAAGTCGCAAGGAAAATAGAACTTTTTATAACCTTAATTTTGAATTTTTTTGTAAACGGTAGGACTTACGAAAAATTTTATGATTATGTAATTTGTAGAGAATATCGTTCTCCATCGAATAGCAATTTACGAATTTTCCTACGACAACTAATTCCTGGTGATATTACAAAATGAAAAATTTGGTGAAAATTTATTTGTATGGAAAAAATTGATTATTTCGAGAACTATTAGGTTTTGGAAAAAATTACAAGAGGGCAAAATTGTTCAAAATACTTTTCACCATCGAACGATAGATTTTCCAATAAAATCAGAAAAGCCGCAAGGAGAACAGCACTTTTAATAACCTTAATTTTGAATTTGTTCGTAAACGGTGGGACTTACGAAAAATTTTATAATTATATAATTTGTAGAGAATATCGTTCTCCATTGAATAGCAATTTACGAATTTCCCTACAACTTATTCCTGGTGATATTACAAAATGAAAAATTTGGTTAAAATTTATTTGTATGAAAAAAATTGATTATTTCGAAAACTATTAGGTTTTGAAAAAATTTACAAGAGGGCAAAATTGTTCAAAATACTTTTCACCATCGAACGATAGATTTTCCAATAAAATCGGTAAAGCCGCAAGGAAAATAGCACTTTTATTAACCTTAATTTTGAATTTTTTCGTAAACGGTAGGACTTACGAAAAATTTTATGATTATGTAATTTGTAGAGAATATCGTTCTCCATCGAATAGCAATTTACGAATTTTCCTACGACAACTAATTACTGGTGATATTACAAAATGAAAAAATTTGGTTAAAATTTATTTGTATGAAAAAAATTAATTATTTCGAAAACTATTAGGTTTTGAAAAAATTTACAAGAGGGCGAAATTGTTCAAAATACTTTTCACCATCGAACGATAGATTTTCCAGTAAAATCGGTAAAGCCGCAAGGAAAATAGAACTTTTTATAACCTTAATTTTGATTTTTTTCGTAAACGGTAGGACTTACGAAAAATTTTATGATTATGTAATTTGTAGAGAATATCGTTCTCCATCGAATAGCAATTTAGAAATTTTCCTACAAACTAATTCCTGGTGATATTACAAAATGAAAAATTTGGTGAAAATTTATTTTTATGGAAAAAATTGATTATTTCGAAAACTATTAGGTTTTGGATAAATTTACAAGAGGGCAAAATTGTTCAAAATACTTTTCACCATCGAACGATAGATTTTACAGTAAAATCGGTGAAGCCGCAAGGAAAATAGCACTTTTAATAACCTTAATTTTGAATTTTTTCGTAAACGGTAGGACTTACGAAAAATTTTATAAATATGTAATTTGTAGAGAATATCGTTCTCCATCGAATAGTAATTTACAAATTTTCCTACGACAACTAATTACTGGTGATATTACAAAATAAAAAATTTTGGTGAAAATTTATTTGTATGGAAAAAATTGATAATTTCGAAATCTATTAGGTTTTGGAAAAATTTACAGGAGGGCAAAATTTATCAAAATACTTTTCACCATCGAACGATAGAATTTCCAATAAAATCGGAAAAGTCGCAAGGAAAATGGAACTTTTTATAACCTAAATTTTGAATTTTTTCGTAAACGGTAGGACTTACGAAAAATTTTATAATTATGTAATTTGTAGAGAATATCGTTCTCCATCGAATAGCAATTTACAAATTTTCCTACGACAACTAATTCCTGGTGATATTACAAAATAAAAAATTTGGTTAAAATTTATTTGTATGGAAAAAATTGATTATTTCGAGAACTATTAGATTTTGGAAAAATTTACAAGAGGGCAAAATTTATCAAAATACTTTTCACCATCGAACGATAGAGTTTCCAATAAAATCGGAAAAGTCGCAAGGAAAATAGAACTTTTTATAACCTTAATTTTGAATTTTTTTGTAAACGGTAGGACTTACGAAAAATTTTATAATTATGTAATTTGTAGAGAATATCGTTCTCCATCGAATAGCAATTTACGAATTTCCCTACAACTTATTCCTGGTGATATTACAAAATGAAAAATTTGGTTAAAATTTATTTGTATGGAAAAAATTGATTATTTCGAAAACTATTAGGTTTTGGAAAAAATTACAAGAGGGCAAAATTGTTCAAAATACTTTTCACCATCGAACGATAGAATTTCCAATAAAATCGGAAAAGTCGCAAGGAAAATAGAACTTTTCATAACCTTAATTTTGAATTTTTTCGTAAACGGTAGGACTTACGAAAAATTTTATGATTATGTAATTTGTAGAGAATATCGTTCTCCATCGAATAGCAATTTAGAAATTTTCCTACAAACTAATTCCTGGTGATATTACAAAATGAAAAATTTGGTGAAAATTTATTTTTATGGAAAAAATTGATTATTTCGAAAACTATTAGGTTTTGGAAAAATTTACAAGAGGGAAAAATTGTTCAAAATACTTTTCACCATCGAACGATAGATTTTACAGTAAAATCGGTGAAGCCGCAAGGAAAATAGCACTTTTAATAACCTTAATTTTGAATTTTTTCGTAAACGGTAGGACTTACGAAAAATTTTATGATAATGTAATTTGTAGAGAATATCGTTCTCCATCGAATAGCAATTTACGAATTTTCCTACGACAACTAATTCCTGGTGATATTACAAAATGAAAAATTTGGTGAAAATTTATTTGTATGCAAAAAATTAATTATTTCGAAAACTATTAGGTTTTGAAAAAATTTACAAGAGGGCAAAATTGTTCAAAATACTTTTCACCATCGAACGATAGATTTTCCAATAAAATCAGAAAAGCCGCAAGGAGAACAGCACTTTTAATAACCTTAATTTTGAATTTGTTCGTAAACGGTGGGACTTACGAAAAATTTTATAATTATATAATTTGTAGAGAATATCGTTCTCCATTGAATAGCAATTTACGAATTTTCCTACGACAACTTATTCCTGGTGATATTACAAAATGAAAAATTTGGTTAAAATTTATTTGTATGAAAAAAATTGATTATTTCGAAAACTATTAGGTTTTGAAAAAATTTACAAGAGGGCAAAATTGTTCAAAATACTTTTCACCATCGAACGATAGATTTTACAGTAAAATCGGTGAAGCCGCAAGGAAAATAGCACTTTTAATAACCTTAATTTTGAATTTTTTCGTAAACGGTAGGACTTACGAAAAATTTTATGATAATGTAATTTGTAGAGAATATCGTTCTCCATCGAATAGCAATTTACGAATTTTCCTACGACAACTAATTCCTGGTGATATTACAAAATGAAAAATTTGGTGAAAATTTATTTGTATGAAAAAAATTAATTATTTCGAAAACTATTAGGTTTTGAAAAAATTTACAAGAGGGCAAAATTGTTCAAAATACTTTTCACCATCGAACGATAGATTTTCCAATAAAATCGGTAAAGCCGCAAGGAAAATAGAACTTTTTATAACCTTAATTTTGATTTTTTTCGTAAACGGTAGGACTTACGAAAAATTTTATGATTATGTAATTTGTAGAGAATATCGTTCTCTATCGAATAGCAATTTACGAATTTTCCTACGACAACTAATTCCTGGTGATATTACAAAATGAAAAATTTGGTGAAAATTTATTTGTATGGAAAAAATTGATTATTTCGAAAACTATTAGGTTTTGGAAAAAATTACAAGAGGGCAAAATTGTTCAAAATACTTTTCACCATCGAACGATAGATTTTCCAATAAAATCGGTAAAGCCGCAAGGAAAATAGCACTTTTAATAACCTTAATTTTGAATTTTTTCGTAAACGGTAGGACTTACGAAAAATTTTATGATAATGTAATTTGTAGAGAATATCGTTCTCCATCGAATAGCAATTTACGAATTTTCCTACGACAACTAATTCCTGGTGATATTACAAAATGAAAAATTTGGTGAAAATTTATTTGTATGAAAAAAATTAATTATTTCGAAAACTATTAGGTTTTGAAAAAATTTACAAGAGGGCAAAATTGTTCAAAATACTTTTCACCATCGAACGATAGATTTTCCAATAAAATCGGTAAAGCCACAAGGAAAATAGAACTTTTTATAACCTTAATTTTGATTTTTTTCGTAAACGGTAGGACTTACGAAAAATTTTATGATTATGTAATTTGTAGAGAATATCGTTCTCCATCGAATAGCAATTTACGAATTTTCCTACGACAACTAATTCCTGGTGATATTACAAAATGAAAAATTTGGTGAAAATTTATTTGTATGGAAAAAATTGATTATTTCGAAAACTATTAGGTTTTGGAAAAAATTACAAGAGGGCAAAATTGTTCAAAATACTTTTCACCATCGAACGATAGATTTTCCAGTAAAATCGGTGAAGCTGCAAGGAAAATAGCACTTTTAATAACCTTAATTTTGAATTTTTTCGTAAACGGTAGGACTTACGAAAAATTTTATAATTATATAATTTGTAGAGAATATCGTTCTCCATCGAATAGCAATTTACGAATTTTCCTACGACAACTAATTCCTGGTGATATTACAAAATGAAAAATTTGGTGAAAATTTATTTGTATGGAAAAAATTGATTATTTCGAAAACTATTAGGTTTTGAAAAAATTTACAAGAGGGCAAAATTGTTCAAAATACTTTTCACCATCGAACGATAGATTTTACAGTAAAATCGGTGAAGCCGCAAGGAAAATAGCACTTTTAATAACCTTAATTTTGAATTTTTTCGTAAACGGTCGGACTTACGAAAAATTTTATGATAATGTAATTTGTAGAGAATATCGTTCTCCATCGAATAGCAATTTACGAATTTTCCTACGACAACTAATTCCTGGTGATATTACAAAATGAAAAATTTGGTGAAAATTTATTTGTATGAAAAAAATTAATTATTTCGAAAACTATTAGGTTTTGAAAAAATTTACAAGAGGGCAAAATTGTTCAAAATACTTTTCACCATCGAACGATAGATTTTACAGTAAAATCGGTGAAGCCGCAAGGAAAATAGAACTTTTTATAACTATAATTTTGAATTTTTTCGTAAACGGTAGGACTTACGAAAAATTTTATGATTATGTAATTTGTAGAGAATATCGTTCTCTATCGAATAGCAATTTACGAATTTTCCTACGACAACTAATTCCTGGTGATATTACAAAATGAAAAATTTGGTGAAAATTTATTTGTATGGAAAAAAGTGATTATTTCGAAAACTATTAGGTTTTGGAAAAAATTACAAGAGGGCAAAATTGTTCAAAATACTTTTCACCATCGAACGATAGATTTTCCAGTAAAATCGGTGAAGCTGCAAGGAAAATAGCACTTTTAATAACCTTAATTTTGAATTTTTTCGTAAACGGTAGGACTTACGAAAAATTTTATAATTATGTAATTTGTAGAGAATATCGTTCTCTATCGAATAGCAATTTACGAATTTTCCTACGACAACTAATTCCTGGTGATATTACAAAATGAAAAATTTGGTGAAAATTTATTTGTATGGAAAAAATTGATTATTTCGAAAACTATTAGGTTTTGTAAAAAATTACAAGAGGGCAAAATTGTTCAAAATACTTTTCACCATCGAACGATAGATTTTCCAATAAAATCGGTAAAGCCGCAAGGAAAATAGAACTTTTTATAACCTTAATTTTGAATTTTTTCGTAAACGGTAGGACTTACGAAAAATTTTATAATTATGTAATTTGTAGAGAATATCGTTCTCCATCGAATAGCAATTTACGAATTTTCCTACGACAACTAATTCCTGGTGATATTACAAAATGAAAAATTTGGTGAAAATTTATTTGTATGGAAAAAATTGATTATTTCGAAAACTATTAGGTTTTGGAAAAAATTACAAGAGGGCAAAATTGTTCAAAATACTTTTCACCATCGAACGATAGATTTTCCAATAAAATCAGAAAAGCCGCAAGGAGAACAGCACTTTTAATAACCTTAATTTTGAATTTGTTCGTAAACGGTGGGACTTACGAAAAATTTTATGATTATGTAATTTGTAGAGAATATCGTTCTCCATCGAATAGCAATTTACGAATTTTCCTACGACAACTAATTCCTGGTGATATTACAAAATGAAAAATTTGGTGAAAATTTATTTGTATGGAAAAAATTGATTATTTCGAAAACTATTAGGTTTTGGAAAAAATTACAAGAGGGCAAAATTGTTCAAAATACTTTTCACCATCGAACGATAGATTTTCCAGTAAAATCGGTGAAGCTGCAAGGAAAATAGCACTTTTAATAACCTTAATTTTGAATTTTTTCGTAAACGGTAGGACTTACGAAAAATTTTATAATTATATAATTTGTAGAGAATATCGTTCTCCATCGAATAGCAATTTACGAATTTTCCTACGACAACTAATTCCTGGTGATATTACAAAATGAAAAATTTGGTGAAAATTTATTTGTATGGAAAAAATTGATTATTTCGAAAACTATTAGGTTTTGAAAAAATTTACAAGAGGGCAAAATTGTTCAAAATACTTTTCACCATCGAACGATAGATTTTACAGTAAAATCGGTGAAGCCGCAAGGAAAATAGCACTTTTAATAACCTTAATTTTGAATTTTTTCGTAAACGGTCGGACTTACGAAAAATTTTATGATAATGTAATTTGTAGAGAATATCGTTCTCCATCGAATAGCAATTTACGAATTTTCCTACGACAACTAATTCCTGGTGATATTACAAAATGAAAAATTTGGTGAAAATTTATTTGTATGAAAAAAATTAATTATTTCGAAAACTATTAGGTTTTGAAAAAATTTACAAGAGGGCAAAATTGTTCAAAATACTTTTCACCATCGAACGATAGATTTTACAGTAAAATGGGTGAAGCCGCAAGGAAAATAGAACTTTTTATAACTATAATTTTGAATTTTTTCGTAAACGGTAGGACTTACGAAAAATTTTATGATTATGTAATTTGTAGAGAATATCGTTCTCTATCGAATAGCAATTTACGAATTTTCCTACGACAACTAATTCCTGGTGATATTACAAAATGAAAAATTTGGTGAAAATTTATTTGTATGGAAAAAATTGATTATTTCGAAAACTATTAGGTTTTGGAAAAAATTACAAGAGGGCAAAATTGTTCAAAATACTTTTCACCATCGAACGATAGATTTTCCAATAAAATCGGTAAAGCCGCAAGGAAAATAGCACTTTTAATAACCTTAATTTTGAATTTTTTCGTAAACGGTAGGACTTACGAAAAATTTTATGATAATGTAATTTGTAGAGAATATCGTTCTCCATCGAATAGCAATTTACGAATTTTCCTACGACAACTAATTCCTGGTGATATTACAAAATGAAAAATTTGGTGAAAATTTATTTGTATGAAAAAAATTAATTATTTCGAAAACTATTAGGTTTTGAAAAAATTTACAAGAGGGCAAAATTGTTCAAAATACTTTTCACCATCGAACGATAGATTTTCCAATAAAATCGGTAAAGCCACAAGGAAAATAGAACTTTTTATAACCTTAATTTTGATTTTTTTCGTAAACGGTAGGACTTACGAAAAATTTTATGATTATGTAATTTGTAGAGAATATCGTTCTCCATCGAATAGCAATTTACGAATTTTCCTACGACAACTAATTCCTGGTGATATTACAAAATGAAAAATTTGGTGAAAATTTATTTGTATGGAAAAAATTGATTATTTCGAAAACTATTAGGTTTTGGAAAAAATTACAAGAGGGCAAAATTGTTCAAAATACTTTTCACCATCGAACGATAGATTTTCCAGTAAAATCGGTGAAGCCGCAAGGAAAATAGCACTTTTAATAACCTTAATTTTGAATTTTTTCGTAAACGGTAGGACTTACGAAAAATTTTATAATTATATAATTTGTAGAGAATATCGTTCTCCATCGAATAGCAATTTACGAATTTTCCTACGACAACTAATTCCTGGTGATATTACAAAATGAAAAATTTGGTGAAAATTTATTTGTATGGAAAAAATTGATTATTTCGAAAACTATTAGGTTTTGGAAAAAATTACAAGAGGGCAAAATTGTTCAAAATACTTTTCACCATCGAACGATAGATTTTCCAATAAAATCAGAAAAGCCGCAAGGAGAACAGCACTTTTAATAACCTTAATTTTGAATTTGTTCGTAAACGGTGGGACTTACGAAAAATTTTATGATTATGTAATTTGTAGAGAATATCGTTCTCCATCGAATAGCAATTTACGAATTTTCCTACGACAACTAATTCCTGGTGATATTACAAAATGAAAAATTTGGTGAAAATTTATTTGTATGGAAAAAATTGATTATTTCGAAAACTATTAGGTTTTGGAAAAAATTACAAGAGGGCAAAATTGTTCAAAATACTTTTCACCATCGAACGATAGATTTTCCAGTAAAATCGGTGAAGCTGCAAGGAAAATAGCACTTTTAATAACCTTAATTTTGAATTTTTTCGTAAACGGTAGGACTTACGAAAAATTTTATAATTATATAATTTGTAGAGAATATCGTTCTCCATCGAATAGCAATTTACGAATTTTCCTACGACAACTAATTCCTGGTGATATTACAAAATGAAAAATTTGGTGAAAATTTATTTGTATGGAAAAAATTGATTATTTCGAAAACTATTAGGTTTTGAAAAAATTTACAAGAGGGCAAAATTGTTCAAAATACTTTTCACCATCGAACGATAGATTTTACAGTAAAATCGGTGAAGCCGCAAGGAAAATAGCACTTTTAATAACCTTAATTTTGAATTTTTTCGTAAACGGTCGGACTTACGAAAAATTTTATGATAATGTAATTTGTAGAGAATATCGTTCTCCATCGAATAGCAATTTACGAATTTTCCTACGACAACTAATTCCTGGTGATATTACAAAATGAAAAATTTGGTGAAAATTTATTTGTATGAAAAAAATTAATTATTTCGAAAACTATTAGGTTTTGAAAAAATTTACAAGAGGGCAAAATTGTTCAAAATACTTTTCACCATCGAACGATAGATTTTACAGTAAAATGGGTGAAGCCGCAAGGAAAATAGAACTTTTTATAACTATAATTTTGAATTTTTTCGTAAACGGTAGGACTTACGAAAAATTTTATGATTATGTAATTTGTAGAGAATATCGTTCTCTATCGAATAGCAATTTACGAATTTTCCTACGACAACTAATTCCTGGTGATATTACAAAATGAAAAATTTGGTGAAAATTTATTTGTATGGAAAAAATTGATTATTTCGAAAACTATTAGGTTTTGGAAAAAATTACAAGAGGGCAAAATTGTTCAAAATACTTTTCACCATCGAACGATAGATTTTCCAATAAAATCGGTAAAGCCGCAAGGAAAATAGCACTTTTAATAACCTTAATTTTGAATTTTTTCGTAAACGGTAGGACTTACGAAAAATTTTATGATAATGTAATTTGTAGAGAATATCGTTCTCCATCGAATAGCAATTTACGAATTTTCCTACGACAACTAATTCCTGGTGATATTACAAAATGAAAAATTTGGTGAAAATTTATTTGTATGAAAAAAATTAATTATTTCGAAAACTATTAGGTTTTGAAAAAATTTACAAGAGGGCAAAATTGTTCAAAATACTTTTCACCATCGAACGATAGATTTTCCAATAAAATCGGTAAAGCCACAAGGAAAATAGAACTTTTTATAACCTTAATTTTGATTTTTTTCGTAAACGGTAGGACTTACGAAAAATTTTATGATTATGTAATTTGTAGAGAATATCGTTCTCCATCGAATAGCAATTTACGAATTTTCCTACGACAACTAATTCCTGGTGATATTACAAAATGAAAAATTTGGTGAAAATTTATTTGTATGGAAAAAATTGATTATTTCGAAAACTATTAGGTTTTAAAAAAATTTACAAGAGGACAAAATTGTTCAAAATACTTTTCACCATCGAAACATAGATTTTCCAGTAAAATCGGTGAAGCCGCAAGGAAAATAGCACTTTTAATAACCTTAATTTTGAATTTTTTCGTAAACGGTAGGACTTACGAAAAATTTTATAATTATATAATTTGTAGAGAATATCGTTCTCCATCGAATAGCAATTTACGAATTTTCCTACGACAACTAATTCCTGGTGATATTACAAAATGAAAAATTTGGTGAAAATTTATTTGTATGGAAAAAATTGATTATTTCGAAAACTATTAGGTTTTGAAAAAATTTACAAGAGGGCAAAATTGTTCAAAATACTTTTCACCATCGAACGATAGATTTTACAGTAAAATCGGTGAAGCCGCAAGGAAAATAGCACTTTTAATAACCTTAATTTTGAATTTTTTCGTAAACGGTCGGACTTACGAAAAATTTTATGATAATGTAATTTGTAGAGAATATCGTTCTCCATCGAATAGCAATTTACGAATTTTCCTACGACAACTAATTCCTGGTGATATTACAAAATGAAAAATTTGGTGAAAATTTATTTGTATGAAAAAAATTAATTATTTCGAAAACTATTAGGTTTTGAAAAAATTTACAAGAGGGCAAAATTGTTCAAAATACTTTTCACCATCGAACGATAGATTTTACAGTAAAATGGGTGAAGCCGCAAGGAAAATAGAACTTTTTATAACTATAATTTTGAATTTTTTCGTAAACGGTAGGACTTACGAAAAATTTTATGATTATGTAATTTGTAGAGAATATCGTTCTCTATCGAATAGCAATTTACGAATTTTCCTACGACAACTAATTCCTGGTGATATTACAAAATGAAAAATTTGGTGAAAATTTATTTGTATGGAAAAAATTGATTATTTCGAAAACTATTAGGTTTTGGAAAAAATTACAAGAGGGCAAAATTGTTCAAAATACTTTTCACCATCGAACGATAGATTTTCCAATAAAATCGGTAAAGCCGCAAGGAAAATAGCACTTTTAATAACCTTAATTTTGAATTTTTTCGTAAACGGTAGGACTTACGAAAAATTTTATGATAATGTAATTTGTAGAGAATATCGTTCTCCATCGAATAGCAATTTACGAATTTTCCTACGACAACTAATTCCTGGTGATATTACAAAATGAAAAATTTGGTGAAAATTTATTTGTATGAAAAAAATTAATTATTTCGAAAACTATTAGGTTTTGAAAAAATTTACAAGAGGGCAAAATTGTTCAAAATACTTTTCACCATCGAACGATAGATTTTCCAATAAAATCGGTAAAGCCACAAGGAAAATAGAACTTTTTATAACCTTAATTTTGATTTTTTTCGTAAACGGTAGGACTTACGAAAAATTTTATGATTATGTAATTTGTAGAGAATATCGTTCTCCATCGAATAGCAATTTACGAATTTTCCTACGACAACTAATTCCTGGTGATATTACAAAATGAAAAATTTGGTGAAAATTTATTTGTATGGAAAAAATTGATTATTTCGAAAACTATTAGGTTTTGGAAAAAATTACAAGAGGGCAAAATTGTTCAAAATACTTTTCACCATCGAACGATAGATTTTCCAGTAAAATCGGTGAAGCTGCAAGGAAAATAGCACTTTTAATAACCTTAATTTTGAATTTTTTCGTAAACGGTAGGACTTACGAAAAATTTTATAATTATATAATTTGTAGAGAATATCGTTCTCCATCGAATAGCAATTTACGAATTTTCCTACGACAACTAATTCCTGGTGATATTACAAAATGAAAAATTTGGTGAAAATTTATTTGTATGGAAAAAATTGATTATTTCGAAAACTATTAGGTTTTGAAAAAATTTACAAGAGGGCAAAATTGTTCAAAATACTTTTCACCATCGAACGATAGATTTTACAGTAAAATCGGTGAAGCCGCAAGGAAAATAGCACTTTTAATAACCTTAATTTTGAATTTTTTCGTAAACGGTCGGACTTACGAAAAATTTTATGATAATGTAATTTGTAGAGAATATCGTTCTCCATCGAATAGCAATTTACGAATTTTCCTACGACAACTAATTCCTGGTGATATTACAAAATGAAAAATTTGGTGAAAATTTATTTGTATGAAAAAAATTAATTATTTCGAAAACTATTAGGTTTTGAAAAAATTTACAAGAGGGCAAAATTGTTCAAAATACTTTTCACCATCGAACGATAGATTTTACAGTAAAATCGGTGAAGCCGCAAGGAAAATAGAACTTTTTATAACTATAATTTTGAATTTTTTCGTAAACGGTAGGACTTACGAAAAATTTTATGATTATGTAATTTGTAGAGAATATCGTTCTCTATCGAATAGCAATTTACGAATTTTCCTACGACAACTAATTCCTGGTGATATTACAAAATGAAAAATTTGGTGAAAATTTATTTGTATGGAAAAAAGTGATTATTTCGAAAACTATTAGGTTTTGGAAAAAATTACAAGAGGGCAAAATTGTTCAAAATACTTTTCACCATCGAACGATAGATTTTCCAGTAAAATCGGTGAAGCTGCAAGGAAAATAGCACTTTTAATAACCTTAATTTTGAATTTTTTCGTAAACGGTAGGACTTACGAAAAATTTTATAATTATGTAATTTGTAGAGAATATCGTTTTCCATCGAATAGCAATTTACGAATTTTCCTACGACAACTAATTCCTGGTGATATTACAAAATGAAAAATTTGGTGAAAATTTATTTGTATGGAAAAAATTGATTATTTCGAAAACTATTAGGTTTTGAAAAAAATTACAAGAGGGCAAAATTGTTCAAAATACTTTTCACCATCGAACGATAGATTTTCCAAAAAAATCGGTAAAGCCGCAAGGAAAATAGCAATTTTTATAACCTTAATTTTGAATTTTCTCGTAAACGGTAGGACTTACGAAAAATTTTATAATTATGTAATTTGTAAAGAATATCGTTTTCCATCGAATAGCCGTTTACGAATTTTCCTATGACAACTAATTCCTGGTGAAAATGAAAAATTTGGTGAAAATTTATTTGTATGGAAAAAATTGATTATTTCGAAAACTATTAGGTTTTGAAAAAAATTACAAGAGGGCAAAATTGTTCAAAATACTTTTCACCATCGAACGATAGATTTTCCAATAAAATCAGAAAAGCCGCAAGGAGAACAGCACTTTTAATAACCTTAATTTTGAATTTGTTCGTAAACGGTGGGACTTACGAAAAATTTTATAATTATGTAATTTGTAGAGAATATCGTTTTCCATCGAATAGCAATTTACGAATTTTCCTACGACAACTAATTCCTGGTGATATTACAAAATGAAAAATTTGGTGAAAATTTATTTGTATGGAAAAAATTGATTATTTCGAAAACTATTAGGTTTTGAAAAAAATTACAAGAGGGCAAAATTGTTCAAAATACTTTTCACCATCGAACGATAGATTTTCCAGTAAAATCGGTGAAGCTGCAAGGAAAATAGCACTTTTAATAACCTTAATTTTGAATTTTTTCGTAAACGGTAGGACTTACGAAAAATTTTATAATTATATAATTTGTAGAGAATATCGTTCTCCATCGAATAGCAATTTACGAATTTTCCTACGACAACTAATTCCTGGTGATATTACAAAATGAAAAATTTGGTGAAAATTTATTTGTATGGAAAAAATTGATTATTTCGAAAACTATTAGGTTTTGAAAAAATTTACAAGAGGGCAAAATTGTTCAAAATACTTTTCACCATCGAACGATAGATTTTACAGTAAAATCGGTGAAGCCGCAAGGAAAATAGCACTTTTAATAACCTTAATTTTGAATTTTTTCGTAAACGGTCGGACTTACGAAAAATTTTATGATAATGTAATTTGTAGAGAATATCGTTCTCCATCGAATAGCAATTTACGAATTTTCCTACGACAACTAATTCCTGGTGATATTACAAAATGAAAAATTTGGTGAAAATTTATTTGTATGAAAAAAATTAATTATTTCGAAAACTATTAGGTTTTGAAAAAATTTACAAGAGGGCAAAATTGTTCAAAATACTTTTCACCATCGAACGATAGATTTTACAGTAAAATCGGTGAAGCCGCAAGGAAAATAGAACTTTTTATAACTATAATTTTGAATTTTTTCGTAAACGGTAGGACTTACGAAAAATTTTATGATTATGTAATTTGTAGAGAATATCGTTCTCTATCGAATAGCAATTTACGAATTTTCCTACGACAACTAATTCCTGGTGATATTACAAAATGAAAAATTTGGTGAAAATTTATTTGTATGGAAAAAAGTGATTATTTCGAAAACTATTAGGTTTTGGAAAAAATTACAAGAGGGCAAAATTGTTCAAAATACTTTTCACCATCGAACGATAGATTTTCCAGTAAAATCGGTGAAGCTGCAAGGAAAATAGCACTTTTAATAACCTTAATTTTGAATTTTTTCGTAAACGGTAGGACTTACGAAAAATTTTATAATTATGTAATTTGTAGAGAATATCGTTCTCTATCGAATAGCAATTTACGAATTTTCCTACGACAACTAATTCCTGGTGATATTACAAAATGAAAAATTTGGTGAAAATTTATTTGTATGGAAAAAATTGATTATTTCGAAAACTATTAGGTTTTGAAAAAATTTACAAGAGGGCAAAATTGTTCAAAATACTTTTCACCATCGAACGATAGATTTTCCAAAAAAATCGGTAAAGCCGCAAGGAAAATAGCACTTTTTATAACCTTAATTTTGAATTTTCTCGTAAACGGTATGACTTACGAAAAATTTTATAATTATGTAATTTGTAGAGAATATCGTTCTCCATCGAATAGCAGTTTACGAATTTTCCTACAACTTATTCCTGGTGATATTACAAAATGAAAAATTTGGTTAAAATTTATTTGTATGGAAAAAATTGATTATTTCGAAAACTATTAGGTTTTGTAAAAAATTACAAGAGGGCAAAATTGTTCAAAATACTTTTCACCATCGAACGATAGATTTTCCAGTAACATCGGAAAAGCCGCAAGGAAAATAGCACTTTTAATAACCTTAATTTTGAATTTTTTCGTAAACGGTAGGACTTACGAAAAATTTTATGATTATGTAATTTGTAGAGAATATCGTTTTCCATCGAACAGCAATTTAGAAATTTTCCTACAAACTAATTCCTGGTGATATTACAAAATGAAAAATTTGGTGAAAATTTATTTGTATGGAAAAAATTGATTATTTCGAAAACTATTAGGTTTTGAAAAAATTTACAAGAGGGCAAAATTGTTCAAAATACTTTTCACCATCGAACGATAGATTTTCCAGTAAAATCGGTGAAGCCGCAAGGAAAATAGCACTTTTAATAACCTTAATTTTGAATTTTTTCGTAAACGGTAGGACTTACGAAAAATTTTATAATTATGTAATTTGTAGAGAATATCGTTCTCCATCGAATAGCAATTTACGAATTTTCCTAATTCCTAGTTCCTAACGACAACTAATTCCTGGTGATATTACAAAATGAAAAATTTGGTGAAAATTTATTTGTATGGAAAAAATTGATTATTTCGAAAACTATTAGGTTTTGGAAAAATTTACAAGAGGGCAAAATTGTTCAAAATACTTTTCACCATCGAACGATAGATTTTCCAATAAAATCGGAAAAGCCGCAAGGAAAATAGAACTTTTTATAACCTAAATTTTGAATTTTTTCGTAAACGGTAGGACTTACGAAAAATTTTATAAATATGTAATTTGTAGAGAATATCGTTCTCCATCGAATAGCAATTTACAAATTTTCCTACGACAACTAATTCCTGGTGATATTACAAAATGAAAAATTTGGCTAAAATTTATTTCTATGGAAAAAATTGATTATTTCGAAAACTATTAGGTTTTAAAAAAATTTACAAGAGGACAAAATTGTTCAAAATACTTTTCACCATCGAAACATAGATTTTCCAATAAAATCGGAAAAGCCGCAAGAAAAATAGAACTTTTAATAACCTTAATTTTGAATTTTTTCGTAAACGGTAGGACTTACGAAAAATTTTATAATTATATAATTTGTAGAGAATATCGTTCTCCATCGAATAGCAATTTACGAATTTTCCTACGACAACTAATTCCTGGTGATATTACAAAATGAAAAATTTGGTGAAAATTTATTTGTATGGAAAAAATTGATTATTTCGAAAACTATTAGGTTTTGGAAAAAATTTACAAGAGGGCAAAATTGTTCAAAATACTTTTCACCATCGAACGATAGATTTTACAGTAAAATCGGTGAAGCCGCAAGGAAAATAGCACTTTTAATAACCTTAATTTTGAATTTTTTCGTAAACGGTCGGACTTACGAAAAATTTTATGATAATGTAATTTGTAGAGAATATCGTTCTCCATCGAATAGCAATTTACGAATTTTCCTACGACAACTAATTCCTGGTGATATTACAAAATGAAAAATTTGGTGAAAATTTATTTGTATGAAAAAAATTAATTATTTCGAAAACTATTAGGTTTTGAAAAAATTTACAAGAGGGCAAAATTGTTCAAAATACTTTTCACCATCGAACGATAGATTTTACAGTAAAATCGGTGAAGCCGCAAGGAAAATAGAACTTTTTATAACTATAATTTTGAATTTTTTCGTAAACGGTAGGACTTACGAAAAATTTTATGATTATGTAATTTGTAGAGAATATCGTTCTCTATCGAATAGCAATTTACGAATTTTCCTACGACAACTAATTCCTGGTGATATTACAAAATGAAAAATTTGGTGAAAATTTATTTGTATGGAAAAAAGTGATTATTTCGAAAACTATTAGGTTTTGGAAAAAATTACAAGAGGGCAAAATTGTTCAAAATACTTTTCACCATCGAACGATAGATTTTCCAGTAAAATCGGTGAAGCTGCAAGGAAAATAGCACTTTTAATAACCTTAATTTTGAATTTTTTCGTAAACGGTAGGACTTACGAAAAATTTTATAATTATGTAATTTGTAGAGAATATCGTTCTCTATCGAATAGCAATTTACGAATTTTCCTACGACAACTAATTCCTGGTGATATTACAAAATGAAAAATTTGGTGAAAATTTATTTGTATGGAAAAAATTGATTATTTCGAAAACTATTAGGTTTTGTAAAAAATTACAAGAGGGCAAAATTGTTCAAAATACTTTTCACCATCGAACGATAGATTTTCCAATAAAATCGGTAAAGCCGCAAGGAAAATAGAACTTTTTATAACCTTAATTTTGAATTTTTTCGTAAACGGTAGGACTTACGAAAAATTTTATGATTATGTAATTTGTAGAGAATATCGTTCTCCATCGAATAGCAATTTACGAATTTTCCTACGACAACTAATTCCTGGTGATATTACAAAATGAAAAATTTGGTGAAAATTTATTTGTATGGAAAAAATTGATTATTTCGAAAACTATTAGGTTTTGGAAAAAATTACAAGAGGGCAAAATTGTTCAAAATACTTTTCACCATCGAACGATAGATTTTCCAATAAAATCAGAAAAGCCGCAAGGAGAACAGCACTTTTAATAACCTTAATTTTGAATTTGTTCGTAAACGGTGGGACTTACGAAAAATTTTATGATTATGTAATTTGTAGAGAATATCGTTCTCCATCGAATAGCAATTTACGAATTTTCCTACGACAACTAATTCCTGGTGATATTACAAAATGAAAAATTTGGTGAAAATTTATTTGTATGGAAAAAATTGATTATTTCGAAAACTATTAGGTTTTGGAAAAAATTACAAGAGGGCAAAATTGTTCAAAATACTTTTCACCATCGAACGATAGATTTTCCAGTAAAATCGGTGAAGCTGCAAGGAAAATAGCACTTTTAATAACCTTAATTTTGAATTTTTTCGTAAACGGTAGGACTTACGAAAAATTTTATAATTATATAATTTGTAGAGAATATCGTTCTCCATCGAATAGCAATTTACGAATTTTCCTACGACAACTAATTCCTGGTGATATTACAAAATGAAAAATTTGGTGAAAATTTATTTGTATGGAAAAAATTGATTATTTCGAAAACTATTAGGTTTTGAAAAAATTTACAAGAGGGCAAAATTGTTCAAAATACTTTTCACCATCGAACGATAGATTTTACAGTAAAATCGGTGAAGCCGCAAGGAAAATAGCACTTTTAATAACCTTAATTTTGAATTTTTTCGTAAACGGTCGGACTTACGAAAAATTTTATGATAATGTAATTTGTAGAGAATATCGTTCTCCATCGAATAGCAATTTACGAATTTTCCTACGACAACTAATTCCTGGTGATATTACAAAATGAAAAATTTGGTGAAAATTTATTTGTATGAAAAAAATTAATTATTTCGAAAACTATTAGGTTTTGAAAAAATTTACAAGAGGGCAAAATTGTTCAAAATACTTTTCACCATCGAACGATAGATTTTACAGTAAAATCGGTGAAGCCGCAAGGAAAATAGAACTTTTTATAACTATAATTTTGAATTTTTTCGTAAACGGTAGGACTTACGAAAAATTTTATGATTATGTAATTTGTAGAGAATATCGTTCTCTATCGAATAGCAATTTACGAATTTTCCTACGACAACTAATTCCTGGTGATATTACAAAATGAAAAATTTGGTGAAAATTTATTTGTATGGAAAAAAGTGATTATTTCGAAAACTATTAGGTTTTGGAAAAAATTACAAGAGGGCAAAATTGTTCAAAATACTTTTCACCATCGAACGATAGATTTTCCAGTAAAATCGGTGAAGCTGCAAGGAAAATAGCACTTTTAATAACCTTAATTTTGAATTTTTTCGTAAACGGTAGGACTTACGAAAAATTTTATAATTATGTAATTTGTAGAGAATATCGTTCTCTATCGAATAGCAATTTACGAATTTTCCTACGACAACTAATTCCTGGTGATATTACAAAATGAAAAATTTGGTGAAAATTTATTTGTATGGAAAAAATTGATTATTTCGAAAACTATTAGGTTTTGTAAAAAATTACAAGAGGGCAAAATTGTTCAAAATACTTTTCACCATCGAACGATAGATTTTCCAATAAAATCGGTAAAGCCGCAAGGAAAATAGAACTTTTTATAACCTTAATTTTGAATTTTTTCGTAAACGGTAGGACTTACGAAAAATTTTATAATTATGTAATTTGTAGAGAATATCATTCTCCATCGAATAGCAGTTTACAAATTTTCCTACAACTTATTCCTGGTGATATTACAAAATGAAAAATTTGGTTAAAATTTATTTGTATGGAAAAAATTGATTATTTCGAAAACTATTAGGTTTTGTAAAAAATTACAAGAGGGCAAAATTGTTCAAAATACTTTTCACCATCGAACGATAGATTTTCCAGTAACATCGGAAAAGCCGCAAGGAAAATAGCACTTTTAATAACCTTAATTTTGAATTTTTTCGTAAACGGTAGGACTTACGAAAAATTTTATGATTATGTAATTTGTAGAGAATATCGTTTTCCATCGAACAGCAATTTAGAAATTTTCCTACAAACTAATTCCTGGTGATATTACAAAATGAAAAATTTGGTGAAAATTTATTTGTATGGAAAAAATTGATTAATTCGAAAACTATTAGGTTTTGAAAAAATTTACAAGAGGGCAAAATTGTTCAAAATACTTTTCACCATCGAACGATAGATTTTCCAGTAAAATCGGTGAAGCCGCAAGGAAAATAGCACTTTTAATAACCTTAATTTTGAATTTTTTCGTAAACGGTAGGACTTACGAAAAATTTTATAATTATGTAATTTGTAGAGAATATCGTTCTCCATCGAATAGCAATTTACGAATTTTCCTAATTCCTAGTTCCTAACGACAACTAATTCCTGGTGATATTACAAAATGAAAAATTTGGTGAAAATTTATTTGTATGGAAAAAATTGATTATTTCGAAAACTATTAGGTTTTGGAAAAATTTACAAGAGGGCAAAATTGTTCAAAATACTTTTCACCATCGAACGATAGATTTTCCAATAAAATCGGAAAAGCCGCAAGGAAAATAGAACTTTTTATAACCTAAATTTTGAATTTTTTCGTAAACGGTAGGACTTACGAAAAATTTTATAAATATGTAATTTGTAGAGAATATCGTTCTCCATCGAATAGCAATTTACAAATTTTCCTACGACAACTAATTCCTGGTGATATTACAAAATGAAAAATTTGGCTAAAATTTATTTCTATGGAAAAAATTGATTATTTCGAAAACTATTAGGTTTTAAAAAAATTTACAAGAGGACAAAATTGTTCAAAATACTTTTCACCATCGAAACATAGATTTTCCAATAAAATCGGAAAAGCCGCAAGTAAAATAGAACTTTTAATAACCTTAATTTTGAATTTTTTCGTAAACGGTAGGACTTACGAAAAATTTTATAATTATATAATTTGTAGAGAATATCGTTCTCCATTGAATAGCAATTTACGAATTTTCCTAATTCCTAGTTCCTAACGACAACTAATTCCTGGTGATATTACAAAATGAAAAATTTGGTGAAAATTTATTTGTATGGAAAAAATTGATTATTTCGAAAACTATTAGGTTTTGAAAAAATTTACAAGAGGGCAAAATTGTTCAAAATACTTTTCACCATCGAACGATAGATTTTACAGTAAAATCGGTGAAGCCGCAAGGAAAATAGCACTTTTAATAACCTTAATTTTGAATTTTTTCGTAAACGGTAGGACTTACGAAAAATTTTATGATAATGTAATTTGTAGAGAATATCGTTCTCCATCGAATAGCAATTTACGAATTTTCCTACGACAACTAATTCCTGGTGATATTACAAAATGAAAAATTTGGTGAAAATTTATTTGTATGAAAAAAATTAATTATTTCGAAAACTATTAGGTTTTGAAAAAATTTACAAGAGGGCAAAATTGTTCAAAATACTTTTCACCATCGAACGATAGATTTTCCAATAAAATCGGAAAAGCCGCAAGGAAAATAGAACTTTTTATAACCTAAATTTTGAATTTTTTCGTAAACGGTAGGACTTACGAAAAATTTTATAAATATGTAATTTGTAGAGAATATCGTTCTCCATCGAATAGCAATTTACAAATTTTCCTACGACAACTAATTCCTGGTGATATTACAAAATGAAAAATTTGGCTAAAATTTATTTCTATGGAAAAAATTGATTATTTCGAAAACTATTAGGTTTTAAAAAAATTTACAAGAGGACAAAATTGTTCAAAATACTTTTCACCATCGAAACATAGATTTTCCAATAAAATCGGAAAAGCCGCAAGTAAAATAGAACTTTTAATAACCTTAATTTTGAATTTTTTCGTAAACGGTAGGACTTACGAAAAATTTTATAATTATATAATTTGTAGAGAATATCGTTCTTCATTGAATAGCAATTTACGAATTTTCCTAATTCCTAGTTCCTAACGACAACTAATTCCTGGTGATATTACAAAATGAAAAATTTGGTGAAAATTTATTTGTATGGAAAAAATTGATTATTTCGAAAACTATTAGGTTTTGTAAAAAATTACAAGAGGGCAAAATTGTTCAAAATACTTTTCACCATCGAACGATAGATTTTCCAGTAAAATCGGTGAAGCTGCAAGGAAAATAGCACTTTTAATAACCTTAATTTTGAATTTTTTCGTAAACGGTAGGACTTACGAAAAATTTTATAATTATGTAATTTGTAGAGAATATCGTTCTCTATCGAATAGCAATTTACGAATTTTCCTACGACAACTAATTCCTGGTGATATTACAAAATGAAAAATTTGGTGAAAATTTATTTGTATGGAAAAAATTGATTATTTCGAAAACTATTAGGTTTTGGAAAAATTTACAAGAGGGAAAAATTGTTCAAAATACTTTTCACCATCGAACGATAGATTTTACAGTAAAATCGGTGAAGCCGCAAGGAAAATAGCACATTTAATAACCTTAATTTTGAATTTTTTCGTAAACGGTAGGACTTACGAAAAATTTTATGATAATGTAATTTGTAGAGAATATCGTTCTCCATCGAATAGCAATTTACGAATTTTCCTACGACAACTAATTCCTGGTGATATTACAAAATGAAAAATTTGGTGAAAATTTATTTGTATGGAAAAAATTGATTATTTCGAAAACTATTAGGTTTTGAAAAAATTTACAAGAGGGCAAAATTGTTCAAAATACTTTTCACCATCGAACGATAGATTTTACAGTAAAATCGGTGAAGCCGCAAGGAAAATAGCACTTTTAATAACCTTAATTTTGAATTTTTTCGTAAACGGTAGGACTTACGAAAAATTTTATGATAATGTAATTTGTAGAGAATATCGTTCTCCATCGAATAGCAATTTACGAATTTTCCTACGACAACTAATTCCTGGTGATATTACAAAATGAAAAATTTGGTGAAAATTTATTTGTATGAAAAAAATTAATTATTTCGAAAACTATTAGGTTTTGAAAAAATTTACAAGAGGGCAAAATTGTTCAAAATACTTTTCACCATCGAACGATAGATTTTCCAATAAAATCGGAAAAGCCGCAAGGAAAATAGAACTTTTTATAACCTAAATTTTGAATTTTTTCGTAAACGGTAGGACTTACGAAAAATTTTATAAATATGTAATTTGTAGAGAATATCGTTCTCCATCGAATAGCAATTTACAAATTTTCCTACGACAACTAATTCCTGGTGATATTACAAAATGAAAAATTTGGCTAAAATTTATTTCTATGGAAAAAATTGATTATTTCGAAAACTATTAGGTTTTAAAAAATTTACAAGAGGACAAAATTGTTCAAAATACTTTTCACCATCGAAACATAGATTTTCCAATAAAATCGGAAAAGCCGCAAGTAAAATAGAACTTTTAATAACCTTAATTTTGAATTTTTTCGTAAACGGTAGGACTTACGAAAAATTTTATAATTATATAATTTGTAGAGAATATCGTTCTTCATTGAATAGCAATTTACGAATTTTCCTAATTCCTAGTTCCTAACGACAACTAATTCCTGGTGATATTACAAAATGAAAAATTTGGTGAAAATTTATTTGTATGGAAAAAATTGATTATTTCGAAAACTATTAGGTTTTGTAAAAAATTACAAGAGGGCAAAATTGTTCAAAATACTTTTCACCATCGAACGATAGATTTTCCAGTAAAATCGGTGAAGCTGCAAGGAAAATAGCACTTTTAATAACCTTAATTTTGAATTTTTTCGTAAACGGTAGGACTTACGAAAAATTTTATAATTATGTAATTTGTAGAGAATATCGTTCTCTATCGAATAGCAATTTACGAATTTTCCTACGACAACTAATTCCTGGTGATATTACAAAATGAAAAATTTGGTGAAAATTTATTTGTATGGAAAAAATTGATTATTTCGAAAACTATTAGGTTTTGGAAAAATTGACAAGAGGGAAAAATTGTTCAAAATACTTTTCACCATCGAACGATAGATTTTACAGTAAAATCGGTGAAGCCGCAAGGAAAATAGCACATTTAATAACCTTAATTTTGAATTTTTTCGTAAACGGTAGGACTTACGAAAAATTTTATGATAATGTAATTTGTAGAGAATATCGTTCTCCATCGAATAGCAATTTACGAATTTTCCTACGACAACTAATTCCTGGTGATATTACAAAATGAAAAATTTGGTGAAAATTTATTTGTATGGAAAAAATTGATTATTTCGAAAACTATTAGGTTTTGGAAAAATTTACAAGAGGGCAAAATTGTTCAAAATACTTTTCACCATCGAACGATAGATTTTCCAATAAAATCGGAAAAGCCGCAAGGAAAATAGAACTTTTTATAACCTAAATTTTGAATTTTTTCGTAAACGGTAGGACTTACGAAAAATTTTATAAATATGTAATTTGTAGAGAATATCGTTCTCCATCGAATAGCAATTTACAAATTTTCCTACGACAACTAATTCCTGGTGATATTACAAAATGAAAAATTTGGCTAAAATTTATTTCTATGGAAAAAATTGATTATTTCGAAAACTATTAGGTTTTAAAAAAATTTACAAGAGGACAAAATTGTTCAAAATACTTTTCACCATCGAAACATAGATTTTCCAATAAAATCGGAAAAGCCGCAAGAAAAATAGAACTTTTAATAACCTTAATTTTGAATTTTTTCGTAAACGGTAGGACTTACGAAAAATTTTATAATTATATAATTTGTAGAGAATGTCGTTCTCCATTGAATAGCAATTTAGAAATTTTCCTACAAACTAATTCCTGGTGATATTACAAAATGAAAAATTTGGTGAAAATTTATTTTATTGGAAAAAATTGATTATTTCGAAAACTATTAGGTTTTGGAAAAATTTACAAGAGGGCAAAATTGTTCAAAATACTTTTCACCATCGAACGATAGATTTTCCAATAAAATCGGTAAAGCCGCAAGGAAAATAGAACTTTTTATAACCTTAATTTTGAATTTTTTCGTAAACGGTAGGACTTACGAAAAATTTTATAATTATGTAATTTGTAGAGAATATCGTTCTCCATCGAATAGCAATTTACGAATTTTCCTAATTCCTAGTTCCTAACGACAACTAATTCCTGGTGATATTACAAAATGAAAAATTTGGTGAAAATTTATTTGTATGGAAAAAATTGATTAATTCGAAAACTATTAGGTTTTGAAAAAATTTACAAGAGGGCAAAATTGTTCAAAATACTTTTCACCATCGAACGATAGATTTTCCAGTAAAATCGGAAAAGCCGCAAGGAAAATAGAACTTTTTATAACTATAATTTTGAATTTTTTCGTAAACGGTAGGACTTACGAAAAATTTTATGATTATGTAATTTGTAGAGAATATCGTTCTCCATCGAATAGCAATTTACGAATTTTCCTACGACAACTAATTCCTGGTGATATTACAAAATGAAAAATTTGGTGAAAATTTATTTGTATGGAAAAAATTGATTATTTCGAAAACTATTAGGTTTTGGAAAAAATTACAAGAGGGCAAAATTGTTCAAAATACTTTTCACCATCGAACGATAGATTTTCCAGTAAAATCGGTGAAGCCGCAAGGAAAATAGCACTTTTAATAACCTTAATTTTGAATTTTTTCGTAAACGGTAGGACTTACGAAAAATTTTATAATTATGTAATTTGTAGAGAATATCGTTCTCCATCGAATAGCAATTTAGAAATTTTCCTACAAACTAATTCCTGGTGATATTACAAAATGAAAAATTTGGTGAAAATTTATTTTTATGGAAAAAATTGATTATTTCGAAAACTATTAGGTTTTGGATAAATTTACAAGAGGGCAAAATTGTTCAAAATACTTTTCACCATCGAACGATAGAATTTCCAATAAAATCGGAAAAGTCGCAAGGAAAATAGAACTTTTTATAACCTAAATTTTGAATTTTTTCGTAAACGGTAGGACTTACGAAAAATTTTATAAATATGTAATTTGTAGAGAATATCGTTCTCCATCGAATAGTAATTTACAAATTTTCCTACGACAACTAATTACTGGTGATATTACAAAATAAAAAATTTTGGTGAAAATTTATTTGTATGGAAAAAATTGATAATTTCGAAAGCTATTAGGTTTTGGAAAAATTTACAGGAGGGCAAAATTTATCAAAATACTTTTCACCATCGAACGATAGAATTTCCAATAAAATCGGAAAAGTCGCAAGGAAAATAGAACTTTTTATAACCTAAATTTTGATTTTTTTCGTAAACGGTAGGACTTACGAAAAATTTTATAATTATGTAATTTGTAGAGAATATCGTTCTCCATCGAATAGCAATTTACAAATTTTCCTACGACAACTAATTCCTGGTGATATTACAAAATAAAAAATTTGGTTAAAATTTATTTGTATGGAAAAAATTGATTATTTCGAGAACTATTAGATTTTGGAAAAATTTACAAGAGGGCAAAATTTATCAAAATACTTTTCACCATCGAACGATAGAGTTTCCAATAAAATCGGAAAAGTCGCAAGGAAAATAGAACTTTTTATAACCTTAATTTTGAATTTTTTTGTAAACGGTAGGACTTACGAAAAATTTTATAATTATGTAATTTGTAGAGAATATCGTTCTCCATCGAATAGCAATTTACGAATTTCCCTACAACTTATTCCTGGTGATATTACAAAATGAAAAATTTGGTGAAAATTTATTTTTATGGAAAAAATTGATTATTTCGAAAACTATTAGGTTTTGGAAAAATTTACAAGAGGGAAAAATTGTTCAAAATACTTTTCACCATCGAACGATAGATTTTACAGTAAAATCGGTGAAGCCGCAAGGAAAATAGCACTTTTAATAACCTTAATTTTGAATTTTTTCGTAAACGGTAGGACTTACGAAAAATTTTATGATAATGTAATTTGTAGAGTCGTTCTCCATCGAATAGCGATTTACGAATTTTCCTACGACAACTAATTCCTGGTGATATTACAAAATGAAAAATTTGGTGAAAATTTATTTGTATGAAAAAAATTAATTATTTCGAAAACTATTAGGTTTTGAAAAAATTTACAAGAGGGCAAAATTGTTCAAAATACTTTTCACCATCGAACGATAGATTTTCCAATAAAATCGGTAAAGCCACAAGGAAAATAGAACTTTTTATAACCTTAATTTTGATTTTTTTCGTAAACGGTAGGACTTACGAAAAATTTTATGATTATGTAATTTGTAGAGAATATCGTTCTCCATCGAATAGCAATTTACGAATTTTCCTACGACAACTAATTCCTGGTGATATTACAAAATGAAAAATTTGGTTAAAATTTATTTGTATGGAAAAAATTGATTATTTCGAAAACTATTAGGTTTTGGAAAAATTTACAAGAGGGCAAAATTGTTCAAAATACTTTTTCATCATCGAACGATAGATTTTCCAATAAAGTCAGAAAAGCCGCAAGGAGAACAGCACTTTTAATAACCTTAATTTTGAATTTGTTCGTAAACGGTGGGACTAACGAAAAATTTTATAATTATATAATTTGTAGAGAATATCGTTCTCCATTGAATAGCAATTTACGAATTTCCCTACAACTTATTCCTGGTGATATTACAAAATGAAAAAATTTGGTTAAAATTTATTTGTATGGAAAAAAATTGATTATTTCGAAAACTATTAGGTTTTGAAAAAATTTACAAGAGGGCAAAATTGTTCAAAATACTTTTCACCATCGAACGATAGATTTTACAGTAAAATCGGTGAAGCCGCAAGGAAAATAGCACTTTTAATAACCTTAATTTTGAATTTTTTTCGTAAACGGTAGGACTTACGAAAAATTTTATGATAATGTAATTTGTAGAGAATATCGTTCTCCATCGAATAGCAATTTACGAATTTTCCTACGACAACTAATTCCTGGTGATATTACAAAATGAAAAATTTGGTGAAAATTTATTTGTATGAAAAAAATTAATTATTTCGAAAACTATTAGGTTTTGAAAAAATTTACAAGAGGGCAAAATTGTTCAAAATACTTTTCACCATCGAACGATAGATTTTCCAATAAAATCGGTAAAGCCGCAAGGAAAATAGAACTTTTTATAACCTTAATTTTGATTTTTTTCGTAAACGGTAGGACTTACGAAAAATTTTATGATTATGTAATTTGTAGAGAATATCGTTCTCTATCGAATAGCAATTTACGAATTTTCCTACGACAACTAATTCCTGGTGATATTACAAAATGAAAAATTTGGTGAAAATTTATTTGTATGGAAAAAATTGATTATTTCGAAAACTATTAGGTTTTGGAAAAAATTACAAGAGGGCAAAATTGTTCAAAATACTTTTCACCATCGAACGATAGATTTTCCAGTAAAATCGGTGAAGCCGCAAGGAAAATAGCACTTTTAATAACCTTAATTTTGAATTTTTTCGTAAACGGTAGGACTTACGAAAAATTTTATAATTATGTAATTTGTAGAGAATATCGTTCTCCATCGAATAGCAATTTAGAAATTTTCCTACAAACTAATTCCTGGTGATATTACAAAATGAAAAATTTGGTGAAAATTTATTTTTATGGAAAAAATTGATTATTTCGAAAACTATTAGGTTTTGGATAAATTTACAAGAGGGCAAAATTGTTCAAAATACTTTTCACCATCGAACGATAGATTTTACAGTAAAATCGGTGAAGCCGCAAGGAAAATAGCACTTTTAATAACCTTAATTTTGAATTTTTTCGTAAACGGTAGGACTTACGAAAAATTTTATAAATATGTAATTTGTAGAGAATATCGTTCTCCATCGAATAGTAATTTACAAATTTTCCTACGACAACTAATTACTGGTGATATTACAAAATAAAAAATTTTGGTGAAAATTTATTTGTATGGAAAAAATTGATAATTTCGAAAGCTATTAGGTTTTGGAAAAATTTACAGGAGGGCAAAATTTATCAAAATACTTTTCACCATCGAACGATAGAATTTCCAATAAAATCGGAAAAGTCGCAAGGAAAATAGAACTTTTTATAACCTAAATTTTGAATTTTTTCGTAAACGGTAGGACTTACGAAAAATTTTATAATTATGTAATTTGTAGAGAATATCGTTCTCCATCGAATAGCAATTTACAAATTTTCCTACGACAACTAATTCCTGGTGATATTACAAAATAAAAAATTTGGTTAAAATTTATTTGTATGGAAAAAATTGATTATTTCGAGAACTATTAGATTTTGGAAAAATTTACAAGAGGGCAAAATTTATCAAAATACTTTTCACCATCGAACGATAGAGTTTCCAATAAAATCGGAAAAGTCGCAAGGAAAATAGAACTTTTTATAACCTTAATTTTGAATTTTTTTGTAAACGGTAGGACTTACGAAAAATTTTATAATTATGTAATTTGTAGAGAATATCGTTCTCCATCGAATAGCAATTTACGAATTTCCCTACAACTTATTCCTGGTAATATTACAAAATGAAAAATTTGGTTAAAATTTATTTGTATGGAAAAAATTGATTATTTCGAAAACTATTAGGTTTTGGAAAAAATTACAAGAGGGCAAAATTGTTCAAAATACTTTTCACCATCGAACGATAGAATTTCCAATAAAATCGGAAAAGTCGCAAGGAAAATAGAACTTTTTATAACCTTAATTTTGAATTTTTTCGTAAACGGTAGGACTTACGAAAAATTTTATGATTATGTAATTTGTAGAGAATATCGTTCTCCATCGAATAGCAATTTAGAAATTTTCCTACAAACTAATTCCTGGTGATATTACAAAATGAAAAATTTGGTGAAAATTTATTTGTATGAAAAAAATTAATTATTTCGAAAACTATTAGGTTTTGAAAAAATTTACAAGAGGGCAAAATTGTTCAAAATACTTTTCACCATCGAACGATAGATTTTCCAATAAAATCGGTAAAGCCACAAGGAAAATAGAACTTTTTATAACCTTAATTTTGATTTTTTTCGTAAACGGTAGGACTTACGAAAAATTTTATGATAATGTAATTTGTAGAGAATATCGTTCTCCATCGAATAGCAATTTACGAATTTCCCTACAACTTATTCCTGGTGATATTACAAAATGAAAAATTTGGTTAAAATTTATTTGTATGGAAAAAATTGATTATTTCGAAAACTATTAGGTTTTGGAAAAATTTACAAGAGGGAAAAATTGTTCAAAATACTTTTCACCATCGAACGATAGATTTTACAGTAAAATCGGTGAAGCCGCAAGGAAAATAGCACTTTTAATAACCTTAATTTTGAATTTTTTCGTAAACGGTAGGACTTACGAAAAATTTTATGATAATGTAATTTGTAGAGAATATCGTTCTCCATCGAATAGCAATTTACGAATTTTCCTACGACAACTAATTCCTGGTGATATTACAAAATGAAAAATTTGGTGAAAATTTATTTGTATGAAAAAAATTAATTATTTCGAAAACTATTAGGTTTTGAAAAAATTTACAAGAGGGCAAAATTGTTCAAAATACTTTTCACCATCGAACGATAGATTTTCCAATAAAATCGGTAAAGCCACAAGGAAAATAGAACTTTTCATAACCTTAATTTTGATTTTTTTCGTAAACGGTAGGACTTACGAAAAATTTTATGATTATGTAATTTGTAGAGAATATCGTTCTCCATCGAATAGCAATTTACGAATTTTCCTACGACAACTAATTCCTGGTGATATTACAAAATGAAAAATTTGGCTAAAATTTATTTCTATGGAAAAAATTGATTATTTCGAAAACTATTAGGTTTTAAAAAAATTTACAAGAGGACAAAATTGTTCAAAATACTTTTCACCATCGAAACATAGATTTTCCAATAAAATCGGAAAAGCCGCAAGAAAAATAGAACTTTTAATAACCTTAATTTTGAATTTTTTCGTAAACGGTAGGACTTACGAAAAATTTTATAATTATATAATTTGTAGAGAATATCGTTCTTCATTGAATAGCAATTTACGAATTTTCCTAATTCCTAGTTCCTAACGACAACTAATTCCTGGTGATATTACAAAATGAAAAATTTGGTGAAAATTTATTTGTATGGAAAAAATTGATTATTTCGAAAACTATTAGGTTTTGTAAAAAATTACAAGAGGGCAAAATTGTTCAAAATACTTTTCACCATCGAACGATAGATTTTCCAGTAAAATCGGTGAAGCTGCAAGGAAAATAGCACTTTTAATAACCTTAATTTTGAATTTTTTCGTAAACGGTAGGACTTACGAAAAATTTTATAATTATGTAATTTGTAGAGAATATCGTTCTCTATCGAATAGCAATTTACGAATTTTCCTACGACAACTAATTCCTGGTGATATTACAAAATGAAAAATTTGGTGAAAATTTATTTGTATGGAAAAAATTGATTATTTCGAAAACTATTAGGTTTTGGAAAAATTGACAAGAGGGAAAAATTGTTCAAAATACTTTTCACCATCGAACGATAGATTTTACAGTAAAATCGGTGAAGCCGCAAGGAAAATAGCACATTTAATAACCTTAATTTTGAATTTTTTCGTAAACGGTAGGACTTACGAAAAATTTTATGATAATGTAATTTGTAGAGAATATCGTTCTCCATCGAATAGCAATTTACGAATTTTCCTACGACAACTAATTCCTGGTGATATTACAAAATGAAAAATTTGGTGAAAATTTATTTGTATGGAAAAAATTGATTATTTCGAAAACTATTAGGTTTTGGAAAAATTTACAAGAGGGCAAAATTGTTCAAAATACTTTTCACCATCGAACGATAGATTTTCCAATAAAATCGGAAAAGCCGCAAGGAAAATAGAACTTTTTATAACCTAAATTTTGAATTTTTTCGTAAACGGTAGGACTTACGAAAAATTTTATAAATATGTAATTTGTAGAGAATATCGTTCTCCATCGAATAGCAATTTACAAATTTTCCTACGACAACTAATTCCTGGTGATATTACAAAATGAAAAATTTGGCTAAAATTTATTTCTATGGAAAAAATTGATTATTTCGAAAACTATTAGGTTTTAAAAAAATTTACAAGAGGACAAAATTGTTCAAAATACTTTTCACCATCGAAACATAGATTTTCCAATAAAATCGGAAAAGCCGCAAGAAAAATAGAACTTTTTATAACCTTAATTTTGAATTTTTTCGTAAACGGTAGGACTTACGAAAAATTTTATAATTATATAATTTGTAGAGAATGTCGTTCTCCATTGAATAGCAATTTAGAAATTTTCCTACAAACTAATTCCTGGTGATATTACAAAATGAAAAATTTGGTGAAAATTTATTTTATTGGAAAAAATTGATTATTTCGAAAACTATTAGGTTTTGGAAAAATTTACAAGAGGGCAAAATTGTTCAAAATACTTTTCACCATCGAACGATAGATTTTCCAATAAAATCGGTAAAGCCGGAAGGAAAATAGAACTTTTTATAACCTTAATTTTGAATTTTTTCGTAAACGGTAGGACTTACGAAAAATTTTATAATTATGTAATTTGTAGAGAATATCGTTCTCCATCGAATAGCAATTTACGAATTTTCCTAATTCCTAGTTCCTAACGACAACTAATTCCTGGTGATATTACAAAATGAAAAATTTGGTGAAAATTTATTTGTATGGAAAAAATTGATTAATTCGAAAACTATTAGGTTTTGAAAAAATTTACAAGAGGGCAAAATTGTTCAAAATACTTTTCACCATCGAACGATAGATTTTCCAGTAAAATCGGAAAAGCCGCAAGGAAAATAGAACTTTTTATAACTATAATTTTGAATTTTTTCGTAAACGGTAGGACTTACGAAAAATTTTATGATTATGTAATTTGTAGAGAATATCGTTCTCCATCGAATAGCAATTTACGAATTTTCCTACGACAACTAATTCCTGGTGATATTACAAAATGAAAAATTTGGTGAAAATTTATTTGTATGGAAAAAATTGATTATTTCGAAAACTATTAGGTTTTGGAAAAAATTACAAGAGGGCAAAATTGTTCAAAATACTTTTCACCATCGAACGATAGATTTTCCAGTAAAATCGGTGAAGCCGCAAGGAAAATAGCACTTTTAATAACCTTAATTTTGAATTTTTTCGTAAACGGTAGGACTTACGAAAAATTTTATAATTATGTAATTTGTAGAGAATATCGTTCTCCATCGAATAGCGATTTACGAATTTTCCTACGACAACTAATTCCTGGTGATATTACAAAATGAAAAATTTGGTGAAAATTTATTTTTATGGAAAAAATTGATTATTTCGAAAACTATTAGGTTTTGGAAAAATTTACAAGAGGGCAAAATTGTTCAAAATACTTTTCACCATCGAACGATAGATTTTCCAGTAAAATCGGTGAAGCCGCAAGGAAAATAGCACTTTTAATAACCTTAATTTTGAATTTTTTCGTAAACGGTAGGACTTACGAAAAATTTTATAATTATGTAATTTGTAGAGAATATCGTTCTCCATCGAATAGCAATTTACGAATTTCCCTACAACTTATTCCTGGTGATATTACAAAATGAAAAATTTGGTGAAAATTTATTTTTATGGAAAAAATTGATTATTTCGAAAACTATTAGGTTTTGGAAAAATTTACAAGAGGGAAAAATTGTTCAAAATACTTTTCACCATCGAACGATAGATTTTACAGTAAAATCGGTGAAGCCGCAAGGAAAATAGCACTTTTAATAACCTTAATTTTGAATTTTTTCGTAAACGGTAGGACTTACGAAAAATTTTATGATAATGTAATTTGTAGAGAATATCGTTCTCCATCGAATAGCGATTTACGAATTTTCCTACGACAACTAATTCCTGGTGATATTACAAAATGAAAAATTTGGTGAAAATTTATTTGTATGAAAAAAATTAATTATTTCGAAAACTATTAGGTTTTGAAAAAATTTACAAGAGGGCAAAATTGTTCAAAATACTTTTCACCATCGAACGATAGATTTTCCAATAAAATCGGTAAAGCCACAAGGAAAATAGAACTTTTTATAACCTTAATTTTGATTTTTTTCGTAAACGGTAGGACTTACGAAAAATTTTATGATTATGTAATTTGTAGAGAATATCGTTCTCCATCGAATAGCAATTTACGAATTTTCCTACGACAACTAATTCCTGGTGATATTACAAAATGAAAAATTTGGTGAAAATTTATTTGTATGGAAAAAATTGATTATTTCGAAAACTATTAGGTTTTGGAAAAAATTACAAGAGGGCAAAATTGTTCAAAATACTTTTCACCATCGAACGATAGATTTTCCAATAAAATCAGAAAAGCCGCAAGGAGAACAGCACTTTTAATAACCTTAATTTTGAATTTGTTCGTAAACGGTGGGACTAACGAAAAATTTTATAATTATATAATTTGTAGAGAATATCGTTCTCCATTGAATAGCAATTTACGAATTTCCCTACAACTTATTCCTGGTGATATTACAAAATGAAAAATTTGGTTAAAATTTATTTGTATGGAAAAAATTGATTATTTCGAAAACTATTAGGTTTTGAAAAAATTTACAAGAGGGCAAAATTGTTCAAAATACTTTTCACCATCGAACGATAGATTTTACAGTAAAATCGGTGAAGCCGCAAGGAAAATAGCACTTTTAATAACCTTAATTTTGAATTTTTTCGTAAACGGTAGGACTTACGAAAAATTTTATGATAATGTAATTTGTAGAGAATATCGTTCTCCATCGAATAGCAATTTACGAATTTTCCTACGACAACTAATTCCTGGTGATATTACAAAATGAAAAATTTGGTGAAAATTTATTTGTATGGAAAAAATTGATTATTTCGAAAACTATTAGGTTTTGGAAAAAATTACAAGAGGGCAAAATTGTTCAAAATACTTTTCACCATCGAACGATAGATTTTCCAGTAAAATCGGTGAAGCCGCAAGGAAAATAGCACTTTTAATAACCTTAATTTTGAATTTTTTCGTAAACGGTAGGACTTACGAAAAATTTTATAATTATGTAATTTGTAGAGAATATCGTTCTCCATCGAATAGCAATTTAGAAATTTTCCTACAAACTAATTCCTGGTGATATTACAAAATGAAAAATTTGGTGAAAATTTATTTTTATGGAAAAAATTGATTATTTCGAAAACTATTAGGTTTTGGATAAATTTACAAGAGGGCAAAATTGTTCAAAATACTTTTCACCATCGAACGATAGATTTTACAGTAAAATCGGTGAAGCCGCAAGGAAAATAGCACTTTTAATAACCTTAATTTTGAATTTTTTCGTAAACGGTAGGACTTACGAAAAATTTTATAAATATGTAATTTGTAGAGAATATCGTTCTCCATCGAATAGTAATTTACAAATTTTCCTACGACAACTAATTACTGGTGATATTACAAAATAAAAAATTTTGGTGAAAATTTATTTGTATGGAAAAAATTGATAATTTCGAAAGCTATTAGGTTTTGGAAAAATTTACAGGAGGGCAAAATTTATCAAAATACTTTTCACCATCGAACGATAGAATTTCCAATAAAATCGGAAAAGTCGCAAGGAAAATAGAACTTTTTATAACCTAAATTTTGAATTTTTTCGTAAACGGTAGGACTTACGAAAAATTTTATAATTATGTAATTTGTAGAGAATATCGTTCTCCATCGAATAGCAATTTACAAATTTTCCTACGACAACTAATTCCTGGTGATATTACAAAATAAAAAATTTGGTTAAAATTTATTTGTATGGAAAAAATTGATTATTTCGAGAACTATTAGATTTTGGAAAAATTTACAAGAGGGCAAAATTTATCAAAATACTTTTCACCATCGAACGATAGAGTTTCCAATAAAATCGGAAAAGTCGCAAGGAAAATAGAACTTTTTATAACCTTAATTTTGAATTTTTTTGTAAACGGTAGGACTTACGAAAAATTTTATAATTATGTAATTTGTAGAGAATATCGTTCTCCATCGAATAGCAATTTACGAATTTCCCTACAACTTATTCCTGGTAATATTACAAAATGAAAAATTTGGTTAAAATTTATTTGTATGGAAAAAATTGATTATTTCGAAAACTATTAGGTTTTGGAAAAAATTACAAGAGGGCAAAATTGTTCAAAATACTTTTCACCATCGAACGATAGAATTTCCAATAAAATCGGAAAAGTCGCAAGGAAAATAGAACTTTTTATAACCTTAATTTTGAATTTTTTCGTAAACGGTAGGACTTACGAAAAATTTTATGATTATGTAATTTGTAGAGAATATCGTTCTCCATCGAATAGCAATTTACGAATTTCCCTACAACTTATTCCTGGTAATATTACAAAATGAAAAATTTGGTTAAAATTTATTTGTATGGAAAAAATTGATTATTTCGAAAACTATTAGGTTTTGGAAAAATTTACAAGAGGGAAAAATTGTTCAAAATACTTTTCACCATCGAACGATAGATTTTACAGTAAAATCGGTGAAGCCGCAAGGAAAATAGCACTTTTAATAACCTTAATTTTGAATTTTTTCGTAAACGGTAGGACTTACGAAAAATTTTATGATAATGTAATTTGTAGAGAATATCGTTCTCCATCGAATAGCAATTTACGAATTTTCCTACGACAACTAATTCCTGGTGATATTACAAAATGAAAAATTTGGTGAAAATTTATTTGTATGAAAAAAATTAATTATTTCGAAAACTATTAGGTTTTGAAAAAATTTACAAGAGGGCAAAATTGTTCAAAATACTTTTCACCATCGAACGATAGATTTTCCAATAAAATCGGTAAAGCCACAAGGAAAATAGAACTTTTCATAACCTTAATTTTGATTTTTTTCGTAAACGGTAGGACTTACGAAAAATTTTATGATTATGTAATTTGTAGAGAATATCGTTCTCCATCGAATAGCAATTTACGAATTTTCCTACGACAACTAATTCCTGGTGATATTACAAAATGAAAAATTTGGTGAAAATTTATTTGTATGGAAAAAATTGATTATTTCGAAAACTATTATGTTTTGGAAAAAATTACAAGAGGGCAAAATTGTTCAAAATACTTTTCACCATCGAACGATAGATTTTCCAATAAAATCAGAAAAGCCGCAAGGAGAACAGCACTTTTAATAACCTTAATTTTGAATTTGTTCGTAAACGGTGGGACTTACGAAAAATTTTATAATTATATAATTTGTAGAGAATATCGTTCTCCATTGAATAGCAATTTACGAATTTCCCTACAACTTATTCCTGGTGATATTACAAAATGAAAAATTTGGTTAAAATTTATTTGTATGGAAAAAATTGATTATTTCGAAAACTATTAGGTTTTGAAAAAATTTACAAGAGGGCAAAATTGTTCAAAATACTTTTCACCATCGAACGATAGATTTTACAGTAAAATCGGTGAAGCCGCAAGGAAAATAGCACTTTTAATAACCTTAATTTTGAATTTTTTCGTAAACGGTAGGACTTACGAAAAATTTTATGATAATGTAATTTGTAGAGAATATCGTTCTCCATCGAATAGCAATTTACGAATTTTCCTACGACAACTAATTCCTGGTGATATTACAAAATGAAAAATTTGGTGAAAATTTATTTGTATGAAAAAAATTAATTATTTCGAAAACTATTAGGTTTTGAAAAAATTTACAAGAGGGCAAAATTGTTCAAAATACTTTTCACCATCGAACGATAGATTTTCTAATAAAATCGGTAAAGCCGCAAGGAAAATAGAACTTTTTATAACCTTAATTTTGATTTTTTTCGTAAACGGTAGGACTTACGAAAAATTTTATGATTATGTAATTTGTAGAGAATATCGTTCTCTATCGAATAGCAATTTACGAATTTTCCTACGACAACTAATTCCTGGTGATATTACAAAATGAAAAATTTGGTGAAAATTTATTTGTATGGAAAAAATTGATTATTTCGAAAACTATTAGGTTTTGGAAAAAATTACAAGAGGGCAAAATTGTTCAAAATACTTTTCACCATCGAACGATAGATTTTCCAGTAAAATCGGTGAAGCTGCAAGGAAAATAGCACTTTTAATAACCTTAATTTTGAATTTTTTCCTAAACGGTAGGACTTACGAAAAATTTTATAATTATGTAATTTGTAGAGAATATCGTTCTCTATCGAATAGCAATTTACGAATTTTCCTACGACAACTAATTCCTGGTGATATTACAAAATGAAAAATTTGGTGAAAATTTATTTGTATGGAAAAAATTGATTATTTCGAAAACTATTAGGTTTTGGAAAAAATTACAAGAGGGCAAAATTGTTCAAAATACTTTTCACCATCGAACGATAGATTTTCCAGTAAAATCGGTGAAGCTGCAAGGAAAATAGCACTTTTAATAACCTTAATTTTGAATTTTTTCGTAAACGGTAGGACTTACGAAAAATTTTATAATTATGTAATTTGTAGAGAATATCGTTCTCCATCGAATAGCAATTTACAAATTTTCCTACAACTTATTCCTGGTGATATTACAAAATGAAAAATTTGGTTAAAATTTATTTGTATGGAAAAAATTGATTATTTCGAAAACTATTAGGTTTTGTAAAAAATTACAAGAGGGCAAAATTGTTCAAAATACTTTTCACCATCGAACGATAGATTTTCCAGTAACATCGGAAAAGCCGCAAGGAAAATAGCACTTTTAATAACCTTAATTTTGAATTTTTTCGTAAACGGTAGGACTTACGAAAATTTTTATGATTATGTAATTTGTAGAGAATATCGTTCTCCATCGAATAGCAATTTAGAAATTTTCCTACAACTAATTCCTGATGATATTACAAAATGAAAAATTTGGTGTAAATTTATTTTTATGGAAAAAATTGATTATTTCGAAAACTATTAGGTTTTGAAAAAATTTACAAGAGGGCAAAATTGTTCAAAATACTTTTCACCATCGAACGATAGATTTTCCAATAAAATCGGAAAAGCCGCAAGAAAAATAGAACTTTTAATAACCTTAATTTTGAATTTTTTCGTAAACGGTAGGACTTACGAAAAATTTTATAATTATATAATTTGTAGAGAATATCGTTCTCTATTGAATAGCAATTTAGAAATTTTCCTACAACTAATTCCTGGTGATATTACAAAACGAAAAATTTGGTGAAAATTTATTTGTATGGAAAAAATTTATTAATTCGAAAACTATTAGGTTTTGAAAAAATTTACAAGAGGGCAAAATTGTTCAAAATACTTTTCACCATCGAACGATAGATTTTCCAGTAACATCGGAAAAGCCGCAAGGAAAATAGCACTTTTAATAACCTTAATTTTGAATTTTTTCGTAAACGGTAGGACTTACGAAAAATTTTATGATTATGTAATTTGTAGAGAATATCGTTCTCCATCGAATAGCAATTTAGAAATTTTCCTACAAACTAATTCCTGGTGATATTACAAAATGAAAAATTTGGTGAAAATTTATTTGTATGGAAAAAATTGATTAATTCGAAAACTATTAGGTTTTGAAAAAATTTACAAGAGGGCAAAATTGTTCAAAATACTTTTCACCATCGAACGATAGATTTTCCAGTAAAATCGGTGAAGCCGCAAGGAAAATAGCACTTTTAATAACCTTAATTTTGAATTTTTTCGTAAACGGTAGGACTTACGAAAAATTTTATAATTATGTAATTTGTAGAGAATATCGTTCTCCATCGAATAGCAATTTACGAATTTTCCTAATTCCTAGTTCCTAACGACAACTAATTCCTGGTGATATTACAAAATGAAAAATTTGGCTAAAATTTATTTCTATGGAAAAAATTGATTATTTCGAAAACTATTAGGTTTTAAAAAAATTTACAAGAGGACAAAATTGTTTAAAATACTTTTCACCATCGAAACATAGATTTTCCAATAAAATCGGAAAAGCCGCAAGAAAAATAGAACTTTTTATAACCTAAATTTTGAATTTTTTCGTAAACGGTAGGACTTACGAAAAATTTTATAAATATGTAATTTGTAGAGAATATCGTTCTCCATCGAATAGCAATTTACAAATTTTCCTACGACAACTAATTCCTGGTGATATTACAAAATGAAAAATTTGGCTAAAATTTATTTCTATGGAAAAAATTGATTATTTCGAAAACTATTAGGTTTTAAAAAAATTTACAAGAGGACAAAATTGTTCAAAATACTTTTCACCATCGAAACATAGATTTTCCAATAAAATCGGAAAAGCCGCAAGAAAAATAGAACTTTTAATAACCTTAATTTTGAATTTTTTCGTAAACGGTAGGACTTACGAAAAATTTTATAATTATATAATTTGTAGAGAATATCGTTCTCCATTGAATAGCAATTTACGAATTTTCCTAATTCCTAGTTCCTAACGACAACTAATTCCTGGTGATATTACAAAATGAAAAATTTGGTGAAAATTTATTTGAATGGAAAAAATTGATTATTTCGAAAACTATTAGGTTTTGGAAAAATTTACAAGAGGGCAAAATTGTTCAAAATACTTTTCACCATCGAACGATAGATTTTCCAATAAAATCGGAAAAGCCGCAAGGAAAATAGAACTTTTTATAACCTAAATTTTGAATTTTTTCGTAAACGGTAGGACTTACGAAAAATTTTATGATTATGTAATTTGTAGAGAATATCGTTCTCCATCGAATAGCAATTTAGAAATTTTCCTACAACTAATTCCTGATGATATTACAAAATGAAAAATTTGGTGTAAATTTATTTTTATGGAAAAAATTGATTATTTCGAAAACTATTAGGTTTTGAAAAAATTTACAAGAGGGCAAAATTGTTCAAAATACTTTTCACCATCGAACGATAGATTTTCCAATAAAATCGGAAAAGCCGCAAGAAAAATAGAACTTTTAATAACCTTAATTTTGAATTTTTTCGTAAACGGTAGGACTTACGAAAAATTTTATAATTATATAATTTGTAGAGAATATCGTTCTCTATTGAATAGCAATTTAGAAATTTTCCTACAACTAATTCCTGGTGATATTACAAAACGAAAAATTTGGTGAAAATTTATTTGTATGGAAAAAATTTATTAATTCGAAAACTATTAGGTTTTGAAAAAATTTACAAGAGGGCAAAATTGTTCAAAATACTTTTCACCATCGAACGATAGATTTTCCAGTAACATCGGAAAAGCCGCAAGGAAAATAGCACTTTTAATAACCTTAATTTTGAATTTTTTCGTAAACGGTAGGACTTACGAAAAATTTTATGATTATGTAATTTGTAGAGAATATCGTTCTCCATCGAATAGCAATTTAGAAATTTTCCTACAAACTAATTCCTGGTGATATTACAAAATGAAAAATTTGGTGAAAATTTATTTGTATGGAAAAAATTGATTAATTCGAAAACTATTAGGTTTTGAAAAAATTTACAAGAGGGCAAAATTGTTCAAAATACTTTTCACCATCGAACGATAGATTTTCCAGTAAAATCGGTGAAGCCGCAAGGAAAATAGCACTTTTAATAACCTTAATTTTGAATTTTTTCGTAAACGGTAGGACTTACGAAAAATTTTATAATTATGTAATTTGTAGAGAATATCGTTCTCCATCGAATAGCAATTTACGAATTTTCCTAATTCCTAGTTCCTAACGACAACTAATTCCTGGTGATATTACAAAATGAAAAATTTGGCTAAAATTTATTTCTATGGAAAAAATTGATTATTTCGAAAACTATTAGGTTTTAAAAAAATTTACAAGAGGACAAAATTGTTTAAAATACTTTTCACCATCGAAACATAGATTTTCCAATAAAATCGGAAAAGCCGCAAGAAAAATAGAACTTTTTATAACCTAAATTTTGAATTTTTTCGTAAACGGTAGGACTTACGAAAAATTTTATAAATATGTAATTTGTAGAGAATATCGTTCTCCATCGAATAGCAATTTACAAATTTTCCTACGACAACTAATTCCTGGTGATATTACAAAATGAAAAATTTGGCTAAAATTTATTTCTATGGAAAAAATTGATTATTTCGAAAACTATTAGGTTTTAAAAAAATTTACAAGAGGACAAAATTGTTCAAAATACTTTTCACCATCGAAACATAGATTTTCCAATAAAATCGGAAAAGCCGCAAGAAAAATAGAACTTTTAATAACCTTAATTTTGAATTTTTTCGTAAACGGTAGGACTTACGAAAAATTTTATAATTATATAATTTGTAGAGAATATCGTTCTCCATTGAATAGCAATTTACGAATTTTCCTAATTCCTAGTTCCTAACGACAACTAATTCCTGGTGATATTACAAAATGAAAAATTTGGTGAAAATTTATTTGTATGGAAAAAATTGATTATTTCGAAAACTATTAGGTTTTGGAAAAATTTACAAGAGGGCAAAATTGTTCAAAATACTTTTCACCATCGAACGATAGATTTTCCAATAAAATCGGAAAAGCCGCAAGGAAAATAGAACTTTTTATAACCTAAATTTTGAATTTTTTCGTAAACGGTAGGACTTACGAAAAATTTTATGATTATGTAATTTGTAGAGAATATCGTTCTCCATCGAATAGCAATTTAGAAATTTTCCTACAACTAATTCCTGATGATATTACAAAATGAAAAATTTGGTGTAAATTTATTTTTATGGAAAAAATTGATTATTTCGAAAACTATTAGGTTTTGAAAAAATTTACAAGAGGGCAAAATTGTTCAAAATACTTTTCACCATCGAACGATAGATTTTCCAATAAAATCGGAAAAGCCGCAAGAAAAATAGAACTTTTAATAACCTTAATTTTGAATTTTTTCGTAAACGGTAGGACTTACGAAAAATTTTATAATTATATAATTTGTAGAGAATATCGTTCTCTATTGAATAGCAATTTAGAAATTTTCCTACAACTAATTCCTGGTGATATTACAAAACGAAAAATTTGGTGAAAATTTATTTGTATGGAAAAAATTGATTAATTCGAAAACTATTAGGTTTTGAAAAAATTTACAAGAGGGCAAAATTGTTCAAAATACTTTTCACCATCGAACGATAGATTTTCCAGTAACATCGGAAAAGCCGCAAGGAAAATAGCACTTTTAATAACCTTAATTTTGAATTTTTTCGTAAACGGTAGGACTTACGAAAAATTTTATGATTATGTAATTTGTAGAGAATATCGTTCTCCATCGAATAGCAATTTAGAAATTTTCCTACAAACTAATTCCTGGTGATATTACAAAATGAAAAATTTGGTGAAAATTTACTTGTATGGAAAAAATTGATTAATTCGAAAACTATTAGGTTTTGAAAAAATTTACAAGAGGGCAAAATTGTTCAAAATACTTTTCACCATCGAACGATAGATTTTCCAGTAAAATCGGTGAAGCCGCAAGGAAAATAGCACTTTTAATAACCTTAATTTTGAATTTTTTCGTAAACGGTAGGACTTACGAAAAATTTTATAATTATGTAATTTGTAGAGAATATCGTTCTCCATCGAATAGCAATTTACGAATTTTCCTAATTCCTAGTTCCTAACGACAACTAATTCTTGGTGATATTACAAAATGAAAAATTTGGCTAAAATTTATTTCTATGGAAAAAATTGATTATTTCGAAAACTATTAGGTTTTAAAAAAATTTACAAGAGGACAAAATTGTTCAAAATACTTTTCACCATCGAAACATAGATTTTCCAATAAAATCGGAAAAGCCGCAAGAAAAATAGAACTTTTTATAACCTAAATTTTGAATTTTTTCGTAAACGGTAGGACTTACGAAAAATTTTATAAATATGTAATTTGTAGAGAATATCGTTCTCCATCGAATAGCAATTTACAAATTTTCCTACGACAACTAATTCCTGGTGATATTACAAAATGAAAAATTTGGCTAAAATTTATTTCTATGGAAAAAATTGATTATTTCGAAAACTATTAGGTTTTAAAAAAATTTACAAGAGGACAAAATTGTTCAAAATACTTTTCACCATCGAAACATAGATTTTCCAATAAAATCGGAAAAGCCGCAAGAAAAATAGAACTTTTAATAACCTTAATTTTGAATTTTTTCGTAAACGGTAGGACTTACGAAAAATTTTATAATTATATAATTTGTAGAGAATATCGTTCTCCATTGAATAGCAATTTACGAATTTTCCTAATTCCTAGTTCCTAACGACAACTAATTCCTGGTGATATTACAAAATAAAAAATTTGGTGAAAATTTATTTGTATGGAAAAAATTGATTATTTCGAAAACTATTAGGTTTTGGAAAAATTTACAAGAGGGCAAAATTGTTCAAAATACTTTTCACCATCGAACGATAGATTTTCCAATAAAATCGGAAAAGCCGCAAGGAAAATAGAACTTTTTATAACCTAAATTTTGAATTTTTTCGTAAACGGTAGGACTTACGAAAAATTTTATAAATATGTAATTTGTAGAGAATATCGTTCTCCATCGAATAGCAATTTACAAATTTTCCTACGACAACTAATTCCTGGTGATATTACAAAATGAAAAATTTGGCTAAAATTTATTTCTATGGAAAAAATTGATTATTTCGAAAACTATTAGGTTTTAAAAAAATTTACAAGAGGACAAAATTGTTCAAAATACTTTTCACCATCGAAACATAGATTTTCCAATAAAATCGGAAAAGCCGCAAGAAAAATAGAACTTTTAATAACCTTAATTTTGAATTTTTTCGTAAACGGTAGGACTTACGAAAAATTTTATAATTATATAATTTGTAGAGAATATCGTTCTCCATTGAATAGCAATTTAGAAATTTTCCTACAAACTAATTCCTGGTGATATTACAAAATGAAAAATTTGGTGAAAATTTATTTGTATGGAAAAAATTGATTAATTCGAAAACTATTAGGTTTTGAAAAAATTTACAAGAGGGCAAAATTGTTCAAAATACTTTTCACCATCGAACGATAGATTTTCCAGTAAAATCGGTGAAGCCGCAAGGAAAATAGCACTTTTAATAACCTTAATTTTGAATTTTTTCGTAAACGGTAGGACTTACGAAAAATTTTATAATTATGTAATTTGTAGAGAATATCGTTCTCCATCGAATAGCAATTTACGAATTTTCCTAATTCCTAGTTCCTAACGACAACTAATTCCTGGTGATATTACAAAATGAAAAATTTGGCTAAAATTTATTTCTATGGAAAAAATTGATTATTTCGAAAACTATTAGGTTTTAAAAAAATTTACAAGAGGACAAAATTGTTTAAAATACTTTTCACCATCGAAACATAGATTTTCCAATAAAATCGGAAAAGCCGCAAGAAAAATAGAACTTTTTATAACCTAAATTTTGAATTTTTTCGTAAACGGTAGGACTTACGAAAAATTTTATAAATATGTAATTTGTAGAGAATATCGTTCTCCATCGAATAGCAATTTACAAATTTTCCTACGACAACTAATTCCTGGTGATATTACAAAATGAAAAATTTGGCTAAAATTTATTTCTATGGAAAAAATTGATTATTTCGAAAACTATTAGGTTTTAAAAAAATTTACAAGAGGACAAAATTGTTCAAAATACTTTTCACCATCGAAACATAGATTTTCCAATAAAATCGGAAAAGCCGCAAGAAAAATAGAACTTTTAATAACCTTAATTTTGAATTTTTTCGTAAACGGTAGGACTTACGAAAAATTTTATAATTATATAATTTGTAGAGAATATCGTTCTCCATTGAATAGCAATTTACGAATTTTCCTAATTCCTAGTTCCTAACGACAACTAATTCCTGGTGATATTACAAAATGAAAAATTTGGTGAAAATTTATTTGTATGGAAAAAATTGATTATTTCGAAAACTATTAGGTTTTGGAAAAATTTACAAGAGGGCAAAATTGTTCAAAATACTTTTCACCATCGAACGATAGATTTTCCAATAAAATCGGAAAAGCCGCAAGGAAAATAGAACTTTTTATAACCTAAATTTTGAATTTTTTCGTAAACGGTAGGACTTACGAAAAATTTTATGATTATGTAATTTGTAGAGAATATCGTTCTCCATCGAATAGCAATTTAGAAATTTTCCTACAACTAATTCCTGATGATATTACAAAATGAAAAATTTGGTGTAAATTTATTTTTATGGAAAAAATTGATTATTTCGAAAACTATTAGGTTTTGAAAAAATTTACAAGAGGGCAAAATTGTTCAAAATACTTTTCACCATCGAACGATAGATTTTCCAATAAAATCGGAAAAGCCGCAAGAAAAATAGAACTTTTAATAACCTTAATTTTGAATTTTTTCGTAAACGGTAGGACTTACGAAAAATTTTATAATTATATAATTTGTAGAGAATATCGTTCTCTATTGAATAGCAATTTAGAAATTTTCCTACAACTAATTCCTGGTGATATTACAAAACGAAAAATTTGGTGAAAATTTATTTGTATGGAAAAAATTGATTAATTCGAAAACTATTAGGTTTTGAAAAAATTTACAAGAGGGCAAAATTGTTCAAAATACTTTTCACCATCGAACGATAGATTTTCCAGTAACATCGGAAAAGCCGCAAGGAAAATAGCACTTTTAATAACCTTAATTTTGAATTTTTTCGTAAACGGTAGGACTTACGAAAAATTTTATGATTATGTAATTTGTAGAGAATATCGTTCTCCATCGAATAGCAATTTAGAAATTTTCCTACAAACTAATTCCTGGTGATATTACAAAATGAAAAATTTGGTGAAAATTTACTTGTATGGAAAAAATTGATTAATTCGAAAACTATTAGGTTTTGAAAAAATTTACAAGAGGGCAAAATTGTTCAAAATACTTTTCACCATCGAACGATAGATTTTCCAGTAAAATCGGTGAAGCCGCAAGGAAAATAGCACTTTTAATAACCTTAATTTTGAATTTTTTCGTAAACGGTAGGACTTACGAAAAATTTTATAATTATGTAATTTGTAGAGAATATCGTTCTCCATCGAATAGCAATTTACGAATTTTCCTAATTCCTAGTTCCTAACGACAACTAATTCTTGGTGATATTACAAAATGAAAAATTTGGCTAAAATTTATTTCTATGGAAAAAATTGATTATTTCGAAAACTATTAGGTTTTAAAAAAATTTACAAGAGGACAAAATTGTTCAAAATACTTTTCACCATCGAAACATAGATTTTCCAATAAAATCGGAAAAGCCGCAAGAAAAATAGAACTTTTTATAACCTAAATTTTGAATTTTTTCGTAAACGGTAGGACTTACGAAAAATTTTATAAATATGTAATTTGTAGAGAATATCGTTCTCCATCGAATAGCAATTTACAAATTTTCCTACGACAACTAATTCCTGGTGATATTACAAAATGAAAAATTTGGCTAAAATTTATTTCTATGGAAAAAATTGATTATTTCGAAAACTATTAGGTTTTAAAAAAATTTACAAGAGGACAAAATTGTTCAAAATACTTTTCACCATCGAAACATAGATTTTCCAATAAAATCGGAAAAGCCGCAAGAAAAATAGAACTTTTAATAACCTTAATTTTGAATTTTTTCGTAAACGGTAGGACTTACGAAAAATTTTATAATTATATAATTTGTAGAGAATATCGTTCTCCATTGAATAGCAATTTACGAATTTTCCTAATTCCTAGTTCCTAACGACAACTAATTCCTGGTGATATTACAAAATAAAAAATTTGGTGAAAATTTATTTGTATGGAAAAAATTGATTATTTCGAAAACTATTAGGTTTTGGAAAAATTTACAAGAGGGCAAAATTGTTCAAAATACTTTTCACCATCGAACGATAGATTTTCCAATAAAATCGGAAAAGCCGCAAGGAAAATAGAACTTTTTATAACCTAAATTTTGAATTTTTTCGTAAACGGTAGGACTTACGAAAAATTTTATAAATATGTAATTTGTAGAGAATATCGTTCTCCATCGAATAGCAATTTACAAATTTTCCTACGACAACTAATTCCTGGTGATATTACAAAATGAAAAATTTGGCTAAAATTTATTTCTATGGAAAAAATTGATTATTTCGAAAACTATTAGGTTTTAAAAAAATTTACAAGAGGACAAAATTGTTCAAAATACTTTTCACCATCGAAACATAGATTTTCCAATAAAATCGGAAAAGCCGCAAGAAAAATAGAACTTTTAATAACCTTAATTTTGAATTTTTTCGTAAACGGTAGGACTTACGAAAAATTTTATAATTATATAATTTGTAGAGAATATCGTTCTCCATTGAATAGCAATTTAGAAATTTTCCTACAAACTAATTCCTGGTGATATTACAAAATGAAAAATTTGGTGAAAATTTATTTTATTGGAAAAAATTGATTATTTCGAAAACTATTAGGTTTTGGAAAAATTTACAAGAGGGCAAAATTGTTCAAAATACTTTTCACCATCGAACGATAGATTTTCCAATAAAATCAGAAAAGCCGCAAGGAGAACAGCACTTTTAATAACCTTAATTTTGAATTTGTTCGTAAACGGTGGGACTTACGAAAAATTTTATGATAATGTAATTTGTAGAGAATATCGTTCTCCATCGAATAGCAATTTACGAATTTTCCTACGACAACTAATTCCTGGTGATATTACAAAATGAAAAATTTGGTGAAAATTTATTTGTATGAAAAAAATTAATTATTTCGAAAACTATTAGGTTTTGAAAAAATTTACAAGAGGGCAAAATTGTTCAAAATACTTTTCACCATCGAACGATAGATTTTCCAGTAAAATCGGTGAAGCCGCAAGGAAAATAGCACTTTTAATAACCTTAATTTTGAATTTTTTCGTAAACGGTAGGACTTACGAAAAATTTTATAATTATGTAATTTGTAGAGAATATCGTTCTCCATCGAATAGCAATTTAGAAATTTTCCTACAAACTAATTCCTGGTGATATTACAAAATGAAAAATTTGGTGAAAATTTATTTTTATGGAAAAAATTGATTATTTCGAAAACTATCAGGTTTTGGATAAATTTACAAGAGGGCAAAATTGTTCAAAATACTTTTCACCATCGAACGATAGATTTTACAGTAAAATCGGTGAAGCCGCAAGGAAAATAGCACTTTTAATAACCTTAATTTTGAATTTTTTCGTAAACGGTAGGACTTACGAAAAATTTTATAAATATGTAATTTGTAGAGAATATCGTTCTCCATCGAATAGTAATTTACAAATTTTCCTACGACAACTAATTACTGGTGATATTACAAAATAAAAAATTTTGGTGAAAATTTATTTGTATGGAAAAAATTGATAATTTCGAAAGCTATTAGGTTTTGGAAAAATTTACAGGAGGGCAAAATTTATCAAAATACTTTTCACCATCGAACGATAGAATTTCCAATAAAATCGGAAAAGTCGCAAGGAAAATAGAACTTTTTATAACCTAAATTTTGAATTTTTTCGTAAACGGTAGGACTTACGAAAAATTTTATAATTATGTAATTTGTAGAGAATATCGTTCTCCATCGAATAGCAATTTACAAATTTTCCTACGACAACTAATTCCTGGTGATATTACAAAATAAAAAATTTGGTTAAAATTTATTTGTATGGAAAAAATTGATTATTTCGAGAACTATTAGATTTTGGAAAAATTTACAAGAGGGCAAAATTTATCAAAATACTTTTCACCATCGAACGATAGAGTTTCCAATAAAATCGGAAAAGTCGCAAGGAAAATAGAACTTTTTATAACCTTAATTTTGAATTTTTTTGTAAACGGTAGGACTTACGAAAAATTTTATAATTATGTAATTTGTAGAGAATATCGTTCTCCATCGAATAGCAATTTACGAATTTCCCTACAACTTATTCCTGGTGATATTACAAAATGAAAAATTTGGTTAAAATTTATTTGTATGGAAAAAAATTGATTATTTCGAAAACTATTAGGTTTTGGAAAAAATTACAAGAGGGCAAAATTGTTCAAAATACTTTTCACCATCGAACGATAGAATTTCCAATAAAATCGGAAAAGTCGCAAGGAAAATAGAACTTTTTATAACCTTAATTTTGAATTTTTTCGTAAACGGTAGGACTTACGAAAAATTTTATGATTATGTAATTTGTAGAGAATATCGTTCTCCATCGAATAGCAATTTAGAAATTTTCCTACAAACTAATTCCTGGTGATATTACAAAATGAAAAATTTGGTGAAAATTTATTTTTATGGAAAAAATTGATTATTTCGAAAACTATTAGGTTTTGGAAAAATTTACAAGAGGGAAAAATTGTTCAAAATACTTTTCACCATCGAACGATAGATTTTACAGTAAAATCGGTGAAGCCGCAAGGAAAATAGCACTTTTAATAACCTTAATTTTGAATTTTTTCGTAAACGGTAGGACTTACGAAAAATTTTATGATAATGTAATTTGTAGAGAATATCGTTCTCCATCGAATAGCAATTTACGAATTTTCCTACGACAACTAATTCCTGGTGATATTACAAAATGAAAAATTTGGTGAAAATTTATTTGTATGAAAAAAATTAATTATTTCGAAAACTATTAGGTTTTGAAAAAATTTACAAGAGGGCAAAATTGTTCAAAATACTTTTCACCATCGAACGATAGATTTTCCAATAAAATCGGTAAAGCCACAAGGAAAATAGAACTTTTTATAACCTTAATTTTGATTTTTTTCGTAAACGGTAGGACTTACGAAAAATTTTATGATTATGTAATTTGTAGAGAATATCGTTCTCCATCGAATAGCAATTTACGAATTTTCCTACGACAACTAATTCCTGGTGATATTACAAAAAGAAAAATTTTGGTGAAAATTTATTTGTATGGAAAAAATTGATTATTTCGAAAACTATTAGGTTTTGGAAAAAATTACAAGAGGGCAAAATTGTTCAAAATACTTTTCACCATCGAACGATAGATTTTCCAATAAAATCAGAAAAGCCGCAAGGAGAACAGCACTTTTAATAACCTTAATTTTGAATTTGTTCGTAAACGGTGGGACTTACGAAAAAATTTTATAATTATATAATTTGTAGAGAATATCGTTCTCATTGAATAGCAATTTACGAATTTCCCTACAACTTATTCCTGGTGATATTACAAAATGAAAAATTTGGTTAAAATTTATTTGTATGGAAAAAAATTGATTATTTCGAAAACTATTAGGTTTTGAAAAAATTTACAAGAGGGCAAAATTGTTCAAAATACTTTTCACCATCGAACGATAGATTTTACAGTAAAATCGGTGAAGCCGCAAGGAAAATAGCACTTTTAATAACCTTAATTTTGAATTTTTTCGTAAACGGTAGGACTTACGAAAAATTTTATAATTATATAATTTGTAGAGAATATCGTTCTCCATTGAATAGCAATTTACGAATTTTCCTAATTCCTAGTTCCTAACGACAACTAATTCCTGGTGATATTACAAAATAAAAAATTGGTGAAAATTTATTTGTATGGAAAAAATTGATTATTTCGAAAACTATTAGGTTTTGGAAAAATTTACAAGAGGGCAAAATTGTTCAAAATACTTTTCACCAATCGAACGATAGATTTTCCAATAAAATCGGAAAAGCCGCAAGGAAAATAGAACTTTTTATAACCTAAATTTTGAATTTTTTCGTAAACGGTAGGACTTACGAAAAATTTTATAAATATGTAATTTGTAGAGAATATCGTTCTCCATCGAATAGCAATTTACAAATTTTCCTACGACAACTAATTCCTGGTGATATTACAAAATGAAAAATTTGGCTAAAATTTATTTCTATGGAAAAAATTGATTATTTCGAAAACTATTAGGTTTTAAAAAAATTTACAAGAGGACAAAATTGTTCAAAATACTTTTCACCATCGAAACATAGATTTTCCAATAAAATCGGAAAAGCCGCAAGAAAAATAGAACTTTTAATAACCTTAATTTTGAATTTTTTCGTAAAACGGTAGGACTTACGAAAAATTTTATAATTATATAATTTGTACGAGAATATCGTTCTCCATTGAATAGCAATTTAGAAATTTTCCTACAAACTAATTCCTGGTGATATTACAAAATGAAAAATTTGGTGAAAATTTATTTGTATGGAAAAAATTGATTAATTCGAAAACTATTAGGTTTTGAAAAAATTTACAAGAGGGCAAAATTGTTCAAAATACTTTTCACCATCGAACGATAGATTTTCCAGTAAAATCGGTGAAGCCGCAAGGAAAATAGCACTTTTAATAACCTTAATTTTGAATTTTTTCGTAAACGGTAGGACTTACGAAAAATTTTATAATTATGTAATTTGTAGAGAATATCGTTCTCCATCGAATAGCAATTTACGAATTTTCCTAATTCCTAGTTCCTAACGACAACTAATTCCTGGTGATATTACAAAATGAAAAATTTGGCTAAAATTTATTTCTATGGAAAAAATTGATTATTTCGAAAACTATTAGGTTTTAAAAAAATTTACAAGAGGACAAAATTGTTTAAAATACTTTTCACCATCGAAACATAGATTTTCCAATAAAATCGGAAAAGCCGCAAGAAAAATAGAACTTTTTATAACCTAAATTTTGAATTTTTTCGTAAACGGTAGGACTTACGAAAAATTTTTATAAATATGTAATTTGTAGAGAATATCGTTCTCCATCGAATAGCAATTTACAAATTTTCCTACGACAACTAATTCCTGGTGATATTACAAAATGAAAAATTTGGCTAAAATTTATTTCTATGGAAAAAATTGATTATTTCGAAAACTATTAGGTTTTAAAAAAATTTACAAGAGGACAAAATTGTTCAAAATACTTTTCACCATCGAAACATAGATTTTCCAATAAAATCGGAAAAGCCGCAAGAAAAATAGAACTTTTAATAACCTTAATTTTGAATTTTTTTCGTAAACGGTAGGACTTACGAAAAATTTTATAATTATGTAATTTGTAGAGAATATCGTTCTCCATTGAATAGCAATTTACGAATTTTCCTAATTCCTAGTTCCTAACGACAACTAATTCCTGGTGATATTACAAAATGAAAAATTTGGTGAAAATTTATTTGTATGGAAAAAATTGATTATTTCGAAAACTATTAGGTTTTGGAAAAATTTACAAGAGGGCAAAATTGTTCAAAATACTTTTCACCATCGAACGATAGATTTTCCAATAAAATCGGAAAAGCCGCAAGGAAAATAGAACTTTTTATAACCTAAATTTTGAATTTTTTCGTAAACGGTAGGACTTACGAAAAATTTTATGATTATGTAATTTGTAGAGAATATCGTTCTCCATCGAATAGCAATTTAGAAATTTTCCTACAACTAATTCCTGATGATATTACAAAATGAAAAATTTGGTGTAAATTTATTTTTATGGAAAAAATTGATTATTTCGAAAACTATTAGGTTTTGAAAAAATTTACAAGAGGGCAAAATTGTTCAAAATACTTTTCACCATCGAACGATAGATTTTCCAATAAAATCGGAAAAGCCGCAAGAAAAATAGAACTTTTAATAACCTTAATTTTGAATTTTTTCGTAAACGGTAGGACTTACGAAAAATTTTATAATTATATAATTTGTAGAGAATATCGTTCTCTATTGAATAGCAATTTAGAAATTTTCCTACAACTAATTCCTGGTGATATTACAAAACGAAAAATTTGGTGAAAATTTATTTGTATGGAAAAAATTGATTAATTCGAAAACTATTAGGTTTTGAAAAAATTTACAAGAGGGCAAAATTGTTCAAAATACTTTTCACCATCGAACGATAGATTTTCCAGTAACATCGGAAAAGCCGCAAGGAAAATAGCACTTTAATAACCTTAATTTTGAATTTTTCGTAAACGGTAGGACTTACGAAAAATTTTATGATTATGTAATTTGTAGAGAATATCGTTCTCCATCGAATAGCAATTTAGAAATTTTCCTACAAACTAATTCATGGTGATATTACAAAATGAAAAATTTGGTGAAAATTTACTTGTATGGAAAAAATATATTAATTCGAAAAACTATTAGGTTTTGAAAAAATTTACAAGAGGGCAAAATTGTTCAAAATACTTTTCACCATCGAACGATAGATTTTCCAGTAAAATCGGTGAAGCCGCAAGGAAAATAGCACTTTTAATAACCTAATTTTGAATTTTTCGTAAACGGTAGGACTTACGAAAAATTTTATAATTATGTAATTTGTAGAGAATATCGTTCTCCATCGAATAGCAATTTACGAATTTTCCTAATTCCTAGTTCCTAACGACAACTAATTCTTGGTGATATTACAAAATGAAAAATTTGGCTAAAATTTATTTCTATGGAAAAAAATTGATTATTTCGAAAACTATTAGGTTTTAAAAAAATTTACAAGAGGACAAAATTGTTCAAAATACTTTTCACCATCGAAACATAGATTTTCCAATAAAATCGGAAAAGCCGCAAGAAAAATAGAACTTTTTATAACCTAAATTTTGAATTTTTTCGTAAACGGTAGGACTTACGAAAAATTTTATAAATATGTAATTTGTAGAGAATATCGTTCTCCATCGAATAGCAATTTACAAATTTTCCTACGACAAACTAATTCCTGGTGATATTACAAAATGAAAAATTTGGCTAAAATTTATTTCTATGGAAAAAATTGATTATTTCGAAAACTATTAGGTTTTAAAAAAATTTACAAGAGGACAAAAATTGTTCAAAAATACTTTTCACCATCGAAACATAGATTTTCCAATAAAATCGGAAAAGCCGCAAGAAAAATAGAACTTTTAATAACCTTAATTTTGAATTTTTTCGTAAACGGTAGGACTTACGAAAAATTTTATAATTATGTAATTTGTAGAGAATATCGTTCTCCATTGAATAGCAATTTACGAAATTTTCCTAATTCCTAGTTCCTAACGACAACTAATTCCTGGTGATATTACAAAATAAAAAATTTGGTGAAAATTTATTTGTATGGAAAAAATTGATTATTTCGAAAACTATTAGGTTTTTGGAAAAATTTACAAGAGGGCAAAATTGTTCAAAATACTTTTCACCATCGAACGATAGATTTTCCAATAAAATCGGAAAAGCCGCAAGGAAAATAGAACTTTTTATAACCTAAATTTTGAATTTTTTCGTAAACGGTAGGACTTACGAAAAATTTTATAAATATGTAATTTGTAGAGAATATCGTTCTCCATCGAATAGCAATTTACAAATTTTCCTACGACAACTAATTCCTGGTGATATTACAAAAATGAAAAATTTGGCTAAAATTTATTTCTATGGAAAAAATTGATTATTTCGAAAACTATTAGGTTTTAAAAAAATTTACAAGAGGACAAAATTGTTCAAAATACTTTTCACCATCGAAACATAGATTTTCCAATAAAATCGGAAAAGCCGCAAGAAAAATAGAACTTTTAATAACCTTAATTTTGAATTTTTTCGTAAACGGTAGGACTTACGAAAAATTTTATAATTATATAATTTGTAGAGAATATCGTTCTCCATTGAATAGCAATTTAGAAATTTTCCTACAAACTAATTCCTGGTGATATTACAAAATGAAAAATTTGGTGAAAATTTATTTTATTGGAAAAAATTGATTATTTCGAAAACTATTAGGTTTTGGAAAAATTTACAAGAGGGCAAAAATTGTTCAAAATACTTTTCACCATCGAACGATAGATTTCCAATAAAATCAGAAAAGCCGCAAGGAGAACAGCACTTTTATAACCTTAATTTTGAATTTGTTCGTAAACGGTGGGACTTACGAAAAATTTTATGATAATGTAATTTGTAGAGAATATCGTTCTCCATCGAATAGCAATTTACGAATTTTTCCTACGACAACTAATTCATGGTGATATTACAAAATGAAAAATTTGGTGAAAATTTATTTGTATGAAAAAAATTAATTATTTCGAAAACTATTAGGTTTTGAAAAAATTTACAAGAGGGCAAAATTGTTCAAAATACTTTTCACCATCGAACGATAGATTTTCCAGTAAAATCGGTGAAGCCGCAAGGAAAAATAGCACTTTTAATAACCTTAAATTTTGAAAGGTTATTAAAAGTGCTATTTTCCTTGCGGCTTCACCGATTTTACTGGAAAATCTATCGTTCGATGGTGAAAAGTATTTTGAACAATTTTGCCCTCTTGTAAATTTTTTCAAAACCTAATAGTTTTCGAAATAATTAATTTTTTTCATACAAATAAATTTTCACCAAATTTTTCATTTTGTAATATCACCAGGAATTAGTTGTCGTAGGAAAATTCGTAAATTGCTATTCGATGGAGAACGATATTCTCTACAAATTACATTATCATAAAATTTTTCGTAAGTCCCACCGTTTTACGAACAAATTCAAAATTAAGGTTATTAAAAGTGCTTGTTCTCCTTGCGGCTTTTCTGATTTTATTGGAAAATCTATCGTTCCGATGGTAGAAAAGTATTTTGAACAAATTTTGCCCTCTTGTAAATTTTTCCAAAACCTAATAGTTTTCGAAATAATCAATTTTTTCACAATAAAATAAATTTTCACCAAATTTTTCATTTTGTACTATCACCAGGAATTAGTTTGTAGGAAAATTTCTAAATTGCTATTCCAATGGAGAACGATATTCTCTACAATAATTATATAATTATAAAATTTTTCGTAAGTCCTACCGTTTACGAAAAAATTCAAAATTAAGGTTATTAAAAGTTCTATTTTTCTTGCGGCTTTTCCGATTTTATTGGAAAATCTATGTTTCGATGGTGAAAAGTATTTTGAACAATTTTGTCCTCTTGTAAATTTTTTTTAATAACCTAATAGTTTTCGAAATAATCAATTTTTTCCATCAGAAATAAATTTTAGCCAAAATTTTTCATTTTGTAATATCACCAGGAATTAGTCTGTCGTAGGAAAATTTGTAAATTGCTATTCGAGGAGAACGACTATTCTCTACAAATTACATATTTATAAAATTTTTCGTAAGTCCCTACCGTTTACGAAAAAATTCAAAATTTAGGTTATAAAAAGTTCTATTTTCCTTGCGGCTTTTCCGATTTTTATTGGAAAATCTATCGTTCGATGGTGAAAAGTATTTTGAACAATTTTGCCCTCTTGTAAATTTTTCCAAAACCTAATAGTTTTCGAAATAATCAATTTTTTCCATACAAATAAATTTTCACCAAATTTTTTATTTTGTAATATCACCAGGAATTAGTTGTCGTTAGGAACTAGGAATTAGGAAAATTCGTAAATTGCTATTCAATGGAGAAACGATATTCTCTACAAATTATATAATTATAAAATTTTTCGTAAGTCCTACCGTTTACGAAAAAATTCAAAATTAAGGTTATTACAAAGTTCTATTTTTCTTGCGGCTTTTCCGATTTTATTGGAAAATCTATGTTTCGATGGTGAAAAGTATTTTGAACAATTTTGTCCTCTTGTAAATTTTTTTAAAACCCTAATAGTTTTCGAAATAATCAATTTTTTCCATAGAAATAAATTTTAGCCAAATTTTTCATTTCTGTAATATCACCAGGAATTAGTTGTCGTAGGAAAATTTGTAAATTGCTATTCGATGGAGAACGATATTCTCTACAAATTACATATTTATAAAATTTTTCGTAAGTCCTACCGTTTACGAAAAAATTCAAAATTTAGGTTATAAAAAGTTCTATTTTTCTTGCGGCTTTTCCGATTTTATTGGAAAATCTATGTTTCGATGGTGAAAAGTATTTTGAACAATTTTGTCCTCTTGTAAATTTTTTTTAAAACTAATAGTTTTCGAAATAATCAATTTTTTCCATAGAAATAAATTTTAGCCAAATTTTTCATTTTGTAATATCACCAAGAATTAGTTGTCGTTAGGAACTAGGAATTAGGAAAATTCGTAAATTGCTACTTCGATGGAGAACGACTATTCTCTACAAATTACATAATTATAAAATTTTTCGTAAGTCCTACCGTTTACGAAAAAATTCAAAATTAAGGTTATTAAAAGTGCTATTTTCCTTGCGGCTTCACCGATTTTACTGGAAAATCTATCGTTCGATGGTGAAAAGCTATTTTGAACAATTTTGCCCTCTTGTAAATTTTTTCAAAACCTAATAGTTTTCGAATTAATCAATTTTTTCCATACAAGTAAATTTTCACCAAATTTTTTCATTTTGTAATATCACCAAGGAATTAGTTTGTAGGAAAATTTCTAATTGCTATTCGATGGAGAACGATATTCTCTACAAATTACATAATCATAAAATTTTTCGTAAAGTCCTAACCGTTATACGAAAAAATTCAAAATTAAGGTTATTAAAAGTGCTATTTTCCTTGCGGCTTTTCCGATGTTACTGGAAATATCATATCGTTCGATGGTGAAAAGTATTTTGAACAATTTTGCCCTCTTGTAAATTTTTCTAAAACCTAATAGTTTTCGAATTAATCAATTTTTTCCATACAAATAAATTTTCACCAAATTTTTTCGTTTTGTAATATCACCAGGAATTAGTTTGTAGGAAAAATTTCTAAATTGCTATTCAATAGAGAACGATATTCTCTACAAATTATATAATTATAAAATTTTTCGTAAGTCCCTACCGTTTACGAAAAAATTCAAAATTCAAGGTTATTACAAAGTTCTATTTTTCTTGCGGCTTTTCCGATTTTATTGGAAAATCTATCGTTCGATGGTGAAAAGTATTTTTGAACAATTTTGCCCTCTTGTAAATTTTTTCAAAACCTAATAGTTTTCGAAATAATCAATTTCTTTCCATAAAAATAAATTTACACCAAATTTTTCATTTTGTAATATCATCAGGAATTAGTTGTAGGAAAATTTCTAAATTGCTATTCGATGGAGAACGATATTCCTCTACACAAATCTAAATAATCATAAAATTTTCGTAAGTCCTACCGTTTACGAAAAAATTCAAAATTTAGGTTATAAAAAGTTCTATTTTCCTTGCGGCTTTTCCGATTTTATTGGAAAATCTATCGTTCGATGGTGAAAAGTATTTTGAACAATTTTTGCCCATCTTGTAAATTTTTCCAAAACCTAATAGTTTTCGAAATAATCAATTTTTTCCATACAAATAAATATTCACCAAATTTTTCATTTTGTAATATCACCAGGAATTAGTTGTCGTTCAGGAACTAGGAATTAGGAAAATTCGTAAATTGCTATTCAATGGAGAACGATATTCTCTACAAAATTATATAATTATAAAATTTTTCGTAAGTCCTACCGTTTACGAAAAAATTCAAAATTAAGGTTATTAAAAGTTCTATTTTTCTTGCGGCTTTTCCGATTTTATTGGAAAATCTATGTTTCGATGGTGAAAAGTATTTTGAACAATTTTGTCCTCTTGTAAATTTTTTAAAACCTAATAGTTTTCGAAATAATCAATTTTTTCCATAGAAATAAATTTTAGCCAAATTTTTCATTTTGTAATATCACCAGGAATTAGTTGTCCGTAGGAAAATTTGTAAATTGCTATTCGATGGAGAAACGATATTCTCTACAAATTACATATTTATAAAATTTTTCGTAAGTCCTACCGTTTACGAAAAAATTCAAAATTTTAGGTTATAAAAAGTTCTATTTTTCTTGCGGCTTTTACGATTTTATTGGAAAATCTATGTTTCGATGGTGAAAGAAGTATTTTAAACAATTTTGTCCTCTTGTAAATTTTTTTAAAACCTAATAGTTTTCGAAATAATCAATTTTTTCCATAGAAATAAATTTTAGCCAAAATTTTTCATTTTGTAATATCACCAGGAATTAGTTGTCGTTAGGAACTAGGAATTAGGAAAATTCGTAACATTGCTATTCGATGGAGAAACGATATTCTCTAACAATATACATAATTATAAAATTTTTCGTAAGTCCTCACCGTTTACGAAAAAATTCAAAATTAAGGTTATTAAAAGTGCTATTTTCCTTGCGGCTTCACCGATTTTACTGGAAAATCTATCGTTCGATGGTGAAAAGTATTTTGAACAATTTTGCCCTCTTGTAATTTTTTCAAAACCTAATAGTTTTCGAATTAATCAATTTTTTTCCATACAAATAAATTTTCACCAAATTTTTCATTTTGTAATATCACCAGGAATTAGTTTGTAGGAAAATTTCTAAATTGCTATTCAATGGAGAACGATATTCTCTACAAATTATATAATTATAAAATTTTAGTAAGTCCTACCGTTTACGAAAAAATTCAAAATTAAGGTTATTAAAAGTTCTATTTTTCTTGCGGCTTTTCCGATGTTTATTGGAAAATCTATGTTTCGATGGTGAAACAGTACTTTTGAACAATTTTGTCACTCCTTGTAAATTTTTTTTAAAACCTAATAGTTTTCGAAATAATCCAATTTTTTACATAGAAATAAATTTTAGCCAAATTTTTCATTTTGTAATATCACCAGGAATTAGTCTGTCGTAGGAAAATTTGTAAATTGCTATTCGATGGAGAACGATATTCTCTACAAATTACATATTTATAAAAATTTTTCGTAAGTCCTACCGTTTACCGAAAAAATTCAAAATTTAGGTTATAAAAAGTTCTATTTTACCTTGCGGCTTTTCCGATTTTATTGGAAAATCTATCGTTCGATGGTGAAAAGTATTTTGAACAATTTTGCCTCTTGTAAATTTTTCCAAAACCTAATAGTTTCGAAATAATCAATTTTTTCCATACAAATAAATTTTCACCAAATTTTTTATTTTGTAATATCACCAGGAATTAGTTGTCGTTAGGAACTAGGAATTAGGAAAATTCGTAAATTGCTATTCAATGGAGAACGATATTCTCTACAAAATTATATAATTATAAAATTTTTCGTAAGTCCTACCGTTTACGAAAAAAATTCAAAATTAAGGTTATTAAAAGTGCTATTTTCCTTGCGGCTTCACCGATTTTACTGTAAAATCTCTCGTTCGATGGTGAAAAGTATTTTGAACAATTCTTGCCCACATTGTAAATTTTTTCAAAACCTAATAGTTTTCGAAATAATCAATTTTTTCCATACAAATAAATTTTAACCAAATTTTTCATTTTGTAATATCACCAGGAATAAGTGTTGTAGGGAAATTCGTAAATTGCTATTCAATGGAGAACGATATTCTCTACAAATTATATAATTATAAAATTTTTCGTAAGTCCCACCGTTTACGAACAAATTCAAAATTAAGGTTATTAAAAGTGCTGTTCTCCTTGCGGCTTTTCTGATTTTATTGGAAAATCTATCGTTCGATGGTGAAAAGTATTTTGAACAATTTTGCCCTCTTGTAATTCTTTTCCAAAACCTAATAGTTTTCGAACATAATCAATTTTTTCCATAGCAAATAAATTTTCACCAAATTTTTCATTTTGTAATATCACCAGGAATTAGTTGTCGTAGGAAAATTCGTAAATTGCTATTCGATGGAGAACCGATATTCTCTACAAATTACATAATCATAAAATTTTTCGTAAGTCCTACCGTTTACGAAAAAAATCAAAATTAAGGTTATAAAAAGTTCTATTTTCCTTGTGGCCTTTACCGATTTTATTGGAAAATCTATCGTTCGATGGTGAAAAGTATTTTGAACAATTTTGCCCTCTTGTAAATTTTTTTCAAAACCTAATAGTTTTCGAAATAATTTAATTTTTTTCATACAAATAAATTTTCACCAAATTTTTCATTTTGTAATATCACCAGGAAATAGTTGTCGTAGGAAATTCGTAAATTGCTATTCGATGGAGAACGATATTCTCTACAAATTACATTATCATAAAATTTTTCGTAAGTCCTACCGTTTACCGAAAAAATTCAAAATTAAGGTTATTAAAAGTGCTATTTTCCTTGCGGCTTCACCGATTTTACTGTTAAAATCTATCGTTCGATGGTGAAAAGTATTTTGAACAATTTTTCCCTCTTGTAAATTTTTCCAAAAACCTAATAGTTTTTCGAAATAATACAATTTTTTCCATAAAAATAAATTTTCACCAAATTTTTCATTTTGTAATATCACCAGGAATTAGTTTGTAGGAAAATTTCTAAATTGCTATTCGATGGAGAACGATATTCTCTACAAATTACATAATCATAAAATTTTTCGTAAGTCCTACCGTTTACGAAAAAATTCAAAATTAAGGTTATAAAAAGTTCTATTTTCCTTGCGACTTTTCCGATTTTATTGGAAATTCTATCGTTCGATGGTGAAATAGTATTTTGAACAATTTGCCCATCTTGTAATTTTTTCCAAAACCTAATAGTTTTCGAAATAATCAATTTTTTCCATACAAATAAATTTTAACCAAATTTTTCATTTTGTAATATCACCAGGAATAAGTTGTAGGGAAATTCGTAAATTGCTATTCGATGGAGAAACGATATTCTATATACAAATTACATAATTATAAAATTTTTCGTAAGTCCTACCGTTTACAAAAAAATTCAAAATTAAGGTTATAAAAAGTTCTATTTTCCTTGCGACTTTTCCGATTCCTTATTGGAAACTCTATCGTTCGATGGTGAAAAGTATTTTGATAAATTTTGCCCTCTTGTAAATTTTTCCAAAATCTAATAGTTCTCGAAATAATCAATTTTTTCCATACAAATAAATTTTTAACCAAATTTTTTTATTTTGTAATATCACCAGGAATTAGTTGTCGTAGGAAAATTTGTAAATTTGCTATTCGATGGAGAACGATATTCTCTACAAATTACATAATTATAAAATTTTTCAGTAAGTCCTATACCGTTTACGACAAAAATTCCAAATTCTAGGTTATAAAAAAGTTCTATTTTTCCTTGCGACTTTTCCGATTTATTGGAAATTCTATCGTTCGATGGTGAAAAGTATTTTGATAAATTTTGCCCTCCCTGTAAATTTTTCCAAAACCTAATAGCTTTCGAAATTATCAATTTTTTCCATACAAATAAATTTTCACCAAAATTTTTTATTTTGTAATATCACCAGTAATTAGTTGTCGTAGGAAAATTTGGTAAATTACTATTCGATGGAGAACGATATTCTCTACAAAATTACATATTTATAAAATTTTTCGTAAGTCCTACCGTTTACGAAAAAATTCAAAATTAAGGTTATTAAAAGTGCTATTTTCCTTGCGGCTTCACCGATTTTACTGTAAAATCTATCGTTCGATGGTGAAAAGTATTTTGAACAATTTTGCCCTCTTGTAAATTTATCCAAAACCTGATAGTTTTCGAAATAATCAATTTTTTCCATAAAAATAAATTTTCACCAAATTTTTCATTTTGTAATATCACCAGGAATTAGTTTGTAGGCAAAATTTCTAAATTGCTATTCGATGGAGAACGATATTCTCTACAAATTACATAATTATAAAATTTTTCGTAAGTCCTACCGTTTACGAAAAAATTCAAAATAAGGTTATTAAAAGTGCTATTTTCCTTGCCGGCTTCACCGATTTTACTGGAAAATCTATCGTTCGATGGTGAAAAGTATTCTTTGAACAATTTTGCCCTCTTGTAAATTTTTTCAAAACCTAATAGTTTCTCGAAATATTAATTTTTTTCATACAAATAAATTTTCACCAAATTTTTCATTTTGTAATATCACCAGGAATTAGTGTGTCGTAGGAAAAATTCGTAAATTGCTATTCGATGGAGAACGATATTCTCTACAAATTACATTATCATAAAATTTTCGTAAGTCCCACCGTTTACGAACAAATTCAAAATTAAGGTTATTAAAAGTGCTGTTCTCCTTGCGGCTTTTCTGATTTTATTGGAAAATCTATCGTTCGATGGTGAAAAGTATTTTGAACAATTTTGCCCTCTTGTAAATTTTTCCAAAACCTAATAGTTTTCGAAATAATCAATTTTTTCCAATAAAATAAATTTTCACCAAATTTTTCATTTTGTAATATCACCAGGAATTAGTTTGTAGGAAAATTTCTAAATTGCTATTCAATGGAGAACGATATTCTCTACAAATTATATAATTATAAATTTTTCGTAAGTCCTACCGTTTACGAAAAAATTCAAAATTAAGGTTATTAAAAGTTCTATTTTTCTTGCGGCTTTTCCGATTTTATTGGAAAATCTATGTTTCGATGGTGAAAAGTATTTTGAACAATTTTGTCCTCTTGTAAATTTTTTTAAAACCTAATAGTTTTCGAAATAATCAATTTTTTCCATAGAAATAAATTTTAGCCAAATTTTTCATTTTGTAATATCACCAGGAATTAGTTGTCGTAGGAAAAATTTGTAAACTTGCTATTCGATGGAGAACGATATTTCTCTACAAATTACATATTTATAAAATTTTTCGTAAGTCCTACCGTTTACGAAAAAATTCAAAATTTAGGTTATAAAAAGTTCTATTTTCCTTGCGGCTTTTCCGATTTTATTGGAAAACTCTATCGTTCGATGGTGAAAAGTATTTTGAACAATTTTGCCCTCTTGTAAATTTTTCCAAAACCTAATAGTTTTCGAAATAATCAATTTTTTCCATACAAATAAATTTTCACCAAATTTTTTATTTTGTAATATCACCAGGAATTAGTTGTCGTTAGGAACTAGGAATTAGGAAAATTCGTAAATTGCTATTCAATGGAGAACGATATTCCTCTACAAATTATATAATTATAAAATTTTTCGTAAGTCCTACCGTTTACGAAAAATTCAAAATTAAGGTTATTAAAAGTTCTATTTTTCTTGCGGCTTTTCCCGATTTTATTGGAAAATCTATGTTTCGATGGTGAAAAGTATTTTGAACAATTTTGTCCTCTTGTAAATTTTTTTAAAACCTAATAGTTTTCGAAATAATCAATTTTTTCCATAGAAATAAATTTTAGCCAAATTTTTCATTTTGTAATATCACAGGAATTAGTTGTCGTAGGAAAATTTGTAAATTGCTATTCGATGGAGAACGATATTCTCTACAAATTACATATTTATAAAATTTTTCGTAAGTCCTACCGTTTACGAAAAAATTCAAAATTTAGGTTATAAAAAGTTCTATTTTTCTTGCGGCTTTTCCGATTTTATTGGAAAATCTATGTTTCGATGGTGAAAAGTATTTTGAACAATTTTGTCCTCTTGTAAATTTTTTTAAAACCTAATAGTTTTCCGAAATAATCAATTTTTTCCATAGAAATAAATTTTAGCCAAATTTTTTCATTTTGTAATATCACCAAGAATTAGTTGTCGTTAGGAACTAGGAATTAGGAAAATTCGTAAATTGCTATTCGATGGAGAACGATATTCTCTACCAAATTACATAATTATAAAATTTTTCGTAAGTCCTACCGTTTACGAAAAAAATTCAAAATTAAGGTTATTAAAAGTGCTATTTTCCCTTGCGGCTTCACCGATCTTTACTGGAAAATCTATCGTTCGATGGTGAAAAGTATTTTGAACAATTTTGCCCTCTTGTAAATTTTTTCAAACCCTAATAGTTTTCGAATTAATCAATTTTTTCCATACAAGTAAATTTTCACCAAATTTTTCATTTTGTAATATCACCAGGAATTAGTTTGTAGGAAAATTTCTAAATTGCTATTCGATGGAGAAACGATATTCTCTACAAATTACATAATCATAAAATTTTTCGTAAGTCCTACCGTTTACGAAAAAATTCAAAATTAAGGTTATTAAAAGTGCTATTTTTCCTTGCGGCATTTTCCGATGTTACTGGAAAATCTATCGTTCGATGGTGAAAAGTATTTTGAACAATTTTGCCCTCTTGTAAATTTTTTCAAAACCTAATAGTTTTCGAATTAATCAATTTTTTCCATACAAATAAAATTTTCACCAAATTTTTCGTTTTGTAATATCACCAGGAATTAGTTGTAGGAAAATTTCTAAATTGCTATTCAATAGAGAACGATATTCTCTACAAATTATATAATTATAAAATTTTTCGTAAGTCCTACAGTCTTTACGAAAAAATTCAAAATTAAGGTTATTAAAAGTTCTATTTTTCTTGCGGCTTTTCCCGATTTTATTGGAAAATCTATCGTTCCGATGGTGAAAAAGTCATTTTGAACAATTTTGCCCTCTTGTAAATTTTTTCAAAACCTAAATAGTTTTCGAAATAATCAATTTTTTCCATAAAAATAAATTTACACCAAATTTTTCATTTTGTTATATCATCAGGAATTAGTTGTAGGAAAAATTTCTAAATTGCTATTCGATGGAGAACGATATTCTCTACAAATTACATAATATAAAATTCTTTCGTAAGTCCTACCGTTTACGAAAAAATTCAAAATTTAGGTTATAAAAAGTTCTATTTTCCTTGCGGCTTTTCCGATTTT